>PVIR01000644.1:39308-151141 GCA_004026965.1 Petromus typicus | reverse complement strand
GCTGAGATTACAGGCATGTGCCTCCTCCGTGGCCAGGGATGAGCAGCTTGCTGCAAGCTAAGGTAGGAGCAAAATAGTTCCAGAATACTTCCAGGGGAGGTGTGTGAGACAACCCGCAAAGGAGTCTGGGAGTCAGCCAGACCCATGGTCCTGGACAGCAGAAGCAGTCCCTCAGGTGAGATGGGACAGCAGTGTCGGCACACAGGGGTTGGACCATGGGTGTGCTAAGGTCCCTCAGGGCACAGCACAGAGGGGAGAGGATCCAGGCAGCTCCCACAGAGGCCTGCGTCAGGGGGTGGCAAGGAGAGACAGCTGGCAAAGCTGAAGAGGACAGGAATGGGGAACGGCCCTCGGTGAAGCCAGGGGGATAGAGTATGGCCCACAGAGACAAGAGCCCCAGAGGGCCACCGAGATAAAAGAAATATCTGTTAGGCTGAGGATCAGCCAGCCTGGGCACGGTGGGGTGATGGAAAGAAAGCCAAACTGTAGCTTGGGGAGCAGTGCCACCAGTGTCACACTCCCTTCTGGGGCACTTTGACGAAAGAGCGAGCCATCACAAGGGTCCACCCACTGCAGAGCCAGATCTTGAGCCTCATGCCCTGGAGACAGCAGAAGGTCCTGTTTGTCACTGTCTACCTCGGAGGGGCCACAGGGGCTCTGGAGTCTCCAAACTTCAGGGACAGCCAGGGCGGCAGTGAAGACAAAAGAGGCAGCCCCTCCCCAGTCCTAACCAGGGCTGCCACCCTGCGCTTGTGTATTTTATTTCCTGGGTTCTGACACTAAGGATCATTGGAAGAAACTGTAATACTGCTTAAAAGCATCTGAAAAACCATTTGTCTAGTCATATTTCAGATTGGCGAACTGAGGCCCAGAGAAGAGATATTCCCCAGATCCTGGAGAACTGGCCACAGAGCTTAGTCCCAGGACTGATGGAATGGAAGCAAACCCAGCCCTAACGTTGGGGGTATACCTACCAGAACCCCCCCAGTTCCCAGGAAGGAAAGGGCTACAGCACGGCCAAAGCCAGGGTTGCCACAGGGCTGTGCCCAAGGCAGAGCCGCACAGATAAAGGAAGGACATAGGTAGGAAGCACACGCATGGTGTGCCACAGGTAGCACATGCTGAGAGGCAGCGGCCGAGCAGGCTGCCGGCGGTGCAGGGCAGGCCCGCTTTCTCCCAGTGTCCAGCCTGCCCCGTGCTGGCCACCCAGCAGCCTTCCTCTCTTAAGACTGCTGGCTCAATCTCCGGCCCATCACACCACACGCTCTTTTCTTCCCCCAGCCTGCCCAGGCAAGCCCATGAATAGAACATTAAAGGCAAAACCTTCTAAAAGAAAAAGCAGCTCCCTGGTAGGAGTCGCCCCACTAAATGTCAAATGCAGAGCAAGGCTTCCTGCTTTGTGTGCGTCTCACTAATGGAGGCACCTTAGCCTCCATATCCCATCATCCGATCGCTCTATAAATAAATCATCGTAAGAAGAATGCCAATTTTCCCCCCAGGGGCTCATGAATCTCTCTACATACGCATATGTAAAGGCCTCCTTCACTATGAGCTGGCTCCCGTGCCCAGAGAGAGAAATGGCAATCTCCGTCCGGACAACGTGGGAGGCAGAAGCAAACTTTCACACCACCTCCATGGGCTGAGAATTGAGAGCTCGGCTTTTCCCCTGACTCAGGGAAGACTTCTGCTCAGTTTCCTGCAGTCTGATGCCGCTGTCACCATAACACCGCTACCCTCTGGAATCAACCCAATAAGCTGCCAAGAGGCCCCTCTCTGGGGGCCGCAGTGGTCTGTCCCCTGGCAGACGTGTGATGAGTCGTGCTCATGCGCTCCCCGCGAGGGTGAGCCACACACCCACTTGCCAAGCTTTGTTCCCAACATGTGGTGCACAGCGCTGGCCCGCCCACTCCTGGGCCCCTCACCAAGTGGCTCACCAGCCCGCCATGGCACCAAGCCATGCTAGTGGACCGAAGGCGTGAGTGCCAATGCCTGCTCTGGTGTGCTTGGGTGCGGCACTCTACAACAGCGGACCTTTGGTGCACACGCTCTGCTGGGGGCTGATGCATGTTCACCAGGTGTGTTTCTGCGCACACACACACACACACACACACACATGCACACATGCACACGTGCACATACACTCTGTATTGTGCCAACCCTCTTGCTGCGCCAGCACACAGGAATATGGAGCGGCTCCAGTGAATCAGATGGCAGGGGCTGCTAGCAGTTTGTTCTGCAAACTTCACTCACTGTAGGGACAGCGATCTCGGGCTCAGAAGCACCTGCCATGTCTGATCGATCAGACACCACCTCACCACCACAGAGGAGCCTCCATTCCCTGTGGGATTCTGTTCCTCTCCCTGAGCCTAGCCAGATCTGCTTCATTTCATCTTTCTTTTCCAATGGAACCACTGGAAAACTTGGCCTCTTCAGGACTCAGCCATGGCAGGAAGGGGATAGGAGGCACTCTGACTCCTGCAGATACTGTCCCGACTGGCTGGCTGGGGCTGGCTATGGAAGGAGAGGAGCAAGTACAGCTGGGGCTGTTGCTTTCCCAACAAATATCAGTCACTGCAGGGTGTGACTGTGTTGGCCAGTCCATAGTGTCAGACAGGAAGGGAAACCAAGGATAGCAACCTATAGAAAGGGCCCAGCCCCCAAATGAGACAAGGGCTTGGCCTTTCCTGGGGGCAAAAACATTAGAAGAAAAGTACCTGGCCTACCGTCCTATCTCTGTCTGCAGTACAAAAATCTGGGATCCAAGATATAACTCAGTGGTACCGCATCTGCTTTGAAGCACAACGTCTTGAGTTTGAGTCCCAATATCAGGAAAAAAAATTGCTGGGTGTGATAGTACACATCTGTAATTTTAGCACTTGGGAGGCTGAGGCAGAAGGATTGCCATGGGTTCAAGGCCTGTCTGGGATACACAGTGAATTCAAGCCTAGTTTGAACTACGCAGTGGGACCCTGTCTCAAAAACAAAAGAAATCTGTGCTGGAGATACAAAAGTGGACAAAATAAGAGGAAAGGCTGTGTAAGCAGAGGCTTGGGGTTCCAGGTCCAGCCAGAGAGCTTCCTTGAGTAACACAGGAAGGATGTGCACGGGAACTACCAGGACACAAGTGATTCAGCAGCACCCAGCAGCCCACAAAACAAATGTCCTAGAAATCAAGAAAGATGGGCACACGAGAAAGTGCAGTTGGGGTCAAGACAGCAAAGAAAGTGTGGGCTTGGAAGACAGGCCTGACTCAGCAGTTGGTCAACTGAAGGATCCAGAGACAGCATCTACCTCTGCCTCAGTTTCTTCATTTTGTGTATGTAGTACTAGGAAAGGATCCAAGGCTTTGTGCATGCTAGGTAAGCACTCGACCACTGAGCTACATTCCCAGTCCTTTTTGTCTCAGCATTTGGAACTCATGATCCTCCAGCCACAGCCTGGGTAGCTGACATGCACATGACATCAGGCAATTTCTTTGACTTTACAATGGGGAATAAGCCCTTTCTGATCTTGTAGGGTGGCTGCGGAGAGTGTGTGAAATAAGACCTGGAGGAACTTAGTCTGGCCCATAGGAAGTGCTCAATAAATCTAATCAGCCATTGTCAGTAAGTGGACAGGGCTTGCCAGGCAAGTGGGAAAGAATAGCCCAGTCCTTGCACCTGTTCCCAGCTGGCTCAGCCAGCCATGCCCTGGGATTCCTGAGGCATTTTTGCCTTGTCCCATTGGTGGACGCTAAGCCAGTCATTCCTCCTCACCCAGCTCATCGACATCTGTGAAGGTCCCTGCACCTGGGGCTTCTAGCTTTGGAAGGAATGGCTTCTCAGATCTGCTCCTGGGCCCTGGGGGAGCCCTCACACTGGCCCTGCCATCTTCCTCCCCTGACCACTTCCACCCAAGGTGGCCTGGCCATCACACCCCAAGGAAAGGGCTGCTTCTGGCACTCACCGTGGAGGTCCTGCCTTCTGCTATCCCTGGAGGCTCTGTTCCCATCTCACCCGTTATTTTGCTTCCTTGGCCATCTGTTCCCTCCCTGTCATCTCCTTTCTGCTTTAACCTTAACTACTACTTTGCTGCAGATGGTACCAAACCGATCTGTTCTTGACATCCTTCAAGATGCTGCCCTCTCCTTCTCAACTCATCAGAGTGAACCGCTTTGTCCTTTCTTGGGCCTCAGTTCCAAAGATGTGGCCAGAGCTTGGAGCTGGATGTGTCTCACTAACCTTGCCTTCCTCGGCTCCATCTGCTGTCAACTCTGCCACAGGGCAGGGAGCAAACACCAACCTCTTCCCTTGCCTTTTCTTTTTCCTAATGAGACTTCTTCTGTTCACATTTGGCCAAGAACTTTTCCTGGCATCAAGTGTATGTGGGCTCCAGTTCTCTGTCTGGTCTCCAGAGCAGTGCCACAAGAGGTCGGGTGCTGGTCAGCTGAGGTAGGGACCAGAAGTTCTGGGATTCGTTCCTACAGTGGAGGAGCCAGTGCTCATGATGGGAGTTTGGGTGCTGGACATTTTCCTACCCAAAAAAATTCTCCCCAAAACAAAAACCAGACTCAAAGACTGCAGTGAAACACTGGGTCCCATACTGACAGTGCAAGAACTGAATCCCAAAAGCTTTGTCTGTGTTGTCTGGACTCCCGGGAAGAATGCTGCATGATATCCTGGCTCCTATTCCAGCCGCCACTGAGAGTATGCAAGCCTGGGCTTTACTTAGCATCTCTGCTCTCCTCCCTGCCAGCATGTCCTGTGCTCCCCTCATTTCTCATTTGGCACAAGGACCAGGAGCTTTGCCTTGAGAAACAGCACATTAGAAACCACCAATGAAGGAAGCATTTTGGTGAGGCTGGTTCCAGCAGGCCATATTCCTTGACTGGGATAAAAGTGGACTGGGAAGACTGAAATCTCACTTTGCCACAGCAAGTTGGGCTCAAAAGCCTCCTATCTCACCCATCTTGTGAAAGGCTTTCCTATTCTCCCCCCAACTACTTCCTCAGTAGCAGGAAAGAACCACAGCCATCCATGGGACACTCTCCTGTCTTCTCTCCGTTGGGGCGAAGAGAGGCGTTATCACCAGCTCTGAGTCCCAGTAGCCCTAAAGAGAAGCAGAGATGGAAACTGCTTGTACACAGCCTCAGGAAGACTCTGATCACTTAGGGAACCTCTAGATTCACATCTACCAACCACTTGACAGCACCACGGTCCCTCCTTCCCTCTCCCTTCCTTTCTTCCCACTAAGGACAATCCCAGTTCAGCCACCGGGCAAGCCCATCAGCTATGGAAACCAAGAACACAAAATGCATCTTCCTGGGTTGCAGGCCTTAATCTAGCTCTTGCTGAATTATTCAGGGATGGCATTAACTTATAAATCAGTGTGTTTGACTGATTTTGTGGTTGATGTACAGATAAATTCTAATGAAAGACAGCTACAAGATTTTAAATTATTAATTAGACTGCCACTTAACAAAGCCTATTTGGCACTCTATTTCCTTGCTTAACAAGACAAAAACTTTAAGGAAAGGTTCTGTATTAGCCCAGGGGCTCTTGATTTGTATTCTGTTTTTATAGCTCTAAAAATGAAAACCATAGATCCTGACCTTAAGCAGGCCTCTCCTGGCAAAGTGAAACCCTCAGCAGGCTGTCCTTCCTCCCTGGATGTTGTTGGATGGCTCGGGGCCTTACTTGCCCTGCCTGCTTCTCATCTCTTGACCAGAGGCTTGCTTTTTATAACCCTGGTTCTGTCAGGGTAGGCTAAGAGATGGAAAATCAGGCAGAGCAGCTGCTGAAGGCTTCAGCTACTAGCACTGTCAGCAGCTACATCCCACTGGGGCTCTGCTGGTTCACAGAGGTGGGGCTGTGACCAGTGTGGTGTATTCATTTCGAGATGCAAGATGGTGCTCCCTCAATGGCCTGCCAGGGGACAGTCAGAAATCAAACAGATGACTCTCCTGGTCTACAGTCTATTCTTCTCCCTCCCACAAGATCTAGAGAGAGCTATTCTCTCTTCATCCTTCAAATCCTCTTCCAAATAATTAACTAATAAACTTGCCATGTAGGCTCTGTGTCTGATAGGTAGCTGCCATCTCAAACTCATCCTGTAACATTGTTGCTTGGTGTCTTTGGGAGCAATTCTTGAAGCAGAAACTTCAATGGCCACAGCCCTTCATATTAGCCAGAGGCGGACCTCTGGCTGTGGGCACACACCTAGAATCCACATAGAGAACCTGAGAGTCCCCTACATGTGTGTAGGAGAGACAGACTCAAGGGAGCAGGGCTGAGAAAGAAAACTGCTCAGGAAAGAACCAAAACAAAACTCATTTGCCCACACTGTCTCAGTTGCTGTCTGCAGGCCACACAAGCCCATCCCAGTCTGTCCCAGGGCCTTTCTGCTCTGCCTTCCTCAAGCCAATCCATATACACACACTGTATAGAACCCCTCCCCGGGCCAACCGGGCCGTGAAGCTATGTAGAAAGAGAAAAACAGCCCAAGTGGCAAACACATGTGACTGCCAAGCCTCCAGTGGCCACCTCTTGAGCAGGGTAAGGAGCTCACCCCAGGGAGCAGCCCCCAGAATGCACCGGGCTCATCCAGAGCGGGTCTCTGGCTAGTCAGGAGGGAAAGAAAGCTCTTGGCGGCTGCTGAAGTCTCTGGGCACCTTAACCATATAAATAAAGTGTGTGGGCTGCTTCGTGGCTCATTTTTAACTGTAAACTGCCAAAAGACAAAAGACCAAATGGGACATGAGATGTCAGATCTTCTCTATTATCTCCATCCCAGATTTGCAGCCCAGACATGGCGGCTTTTTAAAAACTGCATGAGAAGCCTTCCCCACTGGGGCAAGTTTGCACACTTCAGGCCCAAGCTTCTTAGACCAACGTCTGCACGCAGTTCTGTAAAAAGAGCCTTCTCTGTGCGAAGACACTCTAGCCAGCTCTGCTGAAAGGACTTTTCAAGTGCCTTTGAACAGGCAAAGGAACCTGGTGTATCAGGGAAGCAGTTTCTCCAACCAGCCGCAGAGACTTTTTCCACACCACAGCAAAAGGCAGCAGTTTCCCCAGCACTGCACCAACCCACGTGGAGGGCACAAGTCACACACAAGTTTGTGACTGCTCCTACCCCACAAGGGCAATCAAGCCTCCACCAATGGTCCAGGCTGGGACCCTGTTCCGCCTTTCCTGCCCCCACGGAAGGGATGGTTTCTATACCCACCTGTCTGACCTGCTTAGCTGAGTGTATTCCATCACATTTACTTCTCTCCGCCCATCTCGGGCTTTGCTTCCCCCCACCTCAGCCACCTCCCCCTGCCCGTTTTCTCCTTTCCCATCCTGCTGTGAGGTCAGAATCTTGTGCTTACGACACCTCGGTCTGTTGCCATGGAAACAGGGGCGGATTAAGGCTGGAGAGCGGAGCTCAGGGATCAGGCCCCTCCGCTACCTGAGCTCCAGCTTCTGCGGGCTCCCGCAGAGCCGGGGCAGCCAGCCGCGCGCGAGCCCAGGTTCATCCGACACCCGGGCTGGGCCAGGGACAGGGTGGGTCTCAGCAGGGTGCCACAGGCCGCTGAGACCTGGGGGCAAAAAGGAGCAGACGCAGAGGCCGAGCAGGGCACAGCGGGGCCCCCAGACTGATGGCACGGTCACTGCCCGCCCTAGTCCAGAGGGACAGCACCCTGGCCTACAACCACGTGGGGGCGCAGCGGGACTCGCCCGGCTCCCGCGCCAACTTTGCCGCGCTAGGTACCTGGCTGCCGGCGAGTCTGGGTGGAGCGGTCGCGGAGCCAGCTCTCAAGTTGAGCTGGCACTGGCCGCCCATCCTGCCCGCGCCGCCCTCTCCTTTAAGTCCTTCCACTCCGGGCATAAAGAAAGTTTGGGAACCAGACTTCAGGCGCTTGCCATTTCCCACCCTCGGCCACTGGGTGCCCAGAGATCGTCCCTGGGGACAGAGCGGGCGGCTAGCAAGGTGCCCACATCGCGGCCCCCCTGGGCAGCCAGGGCGCGCGGCAAGCGCCGAGCCGCGCGGCGGCTGACGGCTGGCTACACCGGAGCGCGGGTGGACCTGGCCTCGCTGAAGCAGGAGACGAAGAGGCATGTGTCGCGCGGGGTTTGGAGGCTGCAAGTACAAAAACTTTACAATGGCTAAGCAAAGGTCCCAGGAGGCCTGCTCCCCTTTTACCACAGATGGCTCATTCTAGTATCGGACCAGCCCTTCGAACCAGAACCCTAGGCCTGGCCGTGTGAGTAAACCCGGTGTCTCGCCACAGGCCACCGACGGGAGCTGAGCTCCTGCAGTAGCTCCTCGGTGGGCGCGTCCGACAAAACCAGCCAGCTCGCCGGGAGCCGCCTCCCGAGCCCTGAGTCCAGGCACTGGACGGCTCCTAGGCTCAAGGCTCTGCCTCGCGCGCCTCCGACTCCAACTTGCCCCTGCAGCTCCAACTCACCTTTGCGAAGCATGTTGGCCGCGGGGCTGCTGCTCCGAGGTCGGCCTAGGCGCGCTCCCTCCCGGGATCCAGATTCAAATCCCTGGACACCAGCTGCAGCTAATCCGAGCACGTCGTGGCGGGGGCAAGCCGGGGATCCGCTGGTGCCCGGCGGCCCGGCCCCTCAGGGGCATGGTGAGCTCAAGCCCCGCGCCGAGGGCACTGGCGCCCGCCAGCGACCGCGGCGCTGCCTGGCAGCTCGGTGCGCTCGCTCAGCCCCTGGGCGAACGGATTGCTCCACGGAGTCGGCGGCCTCTTTCTGCCGCCCGGAGCACTTTGCAGGCGGTTTTGAGGGGAGACACCAACCCCCGGCCGGTTAGCTGGCCGCGGGCCCCTCCTCTCCGCCCCCTCGGGCAGCAGCCGCGGCTGCTGCTGTAAAGGACGCTCGCACGCACAGCCAAGCTCCGGGGAAAGCGCCCGGCGCGCGTTTGCTGGACCGAGCGAGCGGCGGAGCGGGGCGCCTCCCTTCCTCCCCCCGGCTTCCCCCACCTCTCCTCCTCCTCACTCCCTCCCTCGCTCGCTCTCTCGCTCCCTCCCTCCCTCCCGCTCCCCGCCCCCGCTCACGGAGCGCCTCCCATACAAAATTTATGAAAGTGCTCTCAGCTCGCGGTGCCGAGCGCCGTCCTATTCCCAGGGCAGCGGCGCTCAGCCGAGCGGCGCCGCCTCCCAAGGTGTTTTCGCGGCGCCCGCCCCCGGGGACGTTCCTTGGTCCGCGTCCGTCCAACTACCTGCCCCAGCACCTGGCAGGCCTGCGGGCCACTCCAACGCCCCTCCGGGGCCCCGCAGGCTTCTCGGAGCCCGCACTTACAGCCCAGCCCCCGCCAGCTCGCCCTTCGCGGCTGGAGGTCACTGCGCGAGGCGGCTCGCAGCGTGCGCCTGCTGCCTGCCTGGGACGCGGGCCGCCGCCCAGAGTAGGTCACAGTTCCCCACGCCTGCCCCATCTCCTCTCTGGCCGGCACCCCTTGCCCCTCCGAGGCTCGACGGCTCTTCCTCGCCCAGAACAGCTCCAGCGAACCCAAACGGCCCCCACCCCGCATCCCAGGACACTTCTTTTTGAGGAGAGGTGCAGGGCAGCAAGCATTCGGGGAGGTCCAGTGCAAACTCCGTAGGGAAGGAACGGTCTGGGGTTCAGATGGGCTATTTCATGGCAGGAGATGACTATGATCTCGTCAGACCCCCGCCCCGCGATTCGCAGAAAATGGAGGAGGCTTCGCTTAGTAAACGGTCCCACACGGGGCCCATTGGACTGGATGAGGAGAAGCTTCAAGCCGAGCGAGATCCGTGTTGGAGGCCGGCACCCCCTACTGGTCCGGGATGGGAGGGACTCGGAGGGAGAAAAAAGGACCGGCGGAGCCATTCTCTCCTCCCGATGTGGGGCGCTACTATTTCCGGAAATTTAGCTAGTGGAAAAAGAAAGTCCTTGTCCTCCAGGAGTTTACATTCTAATAGAGAGAAGGAGAATGGTCCAGACGAGGGAACAGTGATGCTTAGAATAAAAGTAAAAAAGCTCAGGCTATTGTTCTGGAGCTGACACAGGCTGGGGAACGCTGCTTTGAGCAACTGACATCTACACAGAGAACTAATAAAACTCATCCTGGGAAAAAAGAACATAATAGGAAGGTGAAAAAGAAGGCCATTACTGGGTTGGGGATTTAGCTCAGTGGCGTCGTGTCTGACCGGCAAGGGCAAGGATCTGAATTCGATTTCCGAGCCCTGGTACCAATACAAGAAGAAGGCCTCTACCGTTCTGCCCTCTTACAAGCAGTCACTGAACCCGAGGGTTGGATGTTCAGAAGCTTATGACATAGCAGGAGAGGAAAGGCCCTCAAAACTATCTCAGAATGTGGAAAGGGAGCCTGGGGACCCCTTAAAGGTTAAAGGGTGAAGCATAATCAAGAAAGTACACCAAAGAGATGCGTTGGAGAGTGGAGTTCTTCAAACTAAGGCGAATGGCCATCTGGAAAGGAGAGAATGTACAAATGACTGAAGGTGAGAAGACCCCTGTTTGGAAGAACTCAGCTTGGGCCCTTTTGCAGGTGGGAACAGGAGGTGAAATATTTCTTCTCCCACCCCAACCAGCTGCAGCCCTGTGTGGGCCCCGGCCTTGCCTGATCCCTGCCTGACATACACCAGAGCTGACCTCCAGGATGCTAAAAGATGCAGAGGTCCTCCAGGAAACCAGGACCCAGAGAGGTTAAACACGTTCTAAATGTCACACAGCAGATCTGTGATAAAGTGTGGGCCTGAATCAGGATATGCTAATTTTCTGTGCCCCTCCCCAAACCGCCTCCCCATGACCCGCTATCCCACAAACTCCACCATCTCAGGCGAAGTTGGGAGGTGTGAGTGTGAGAAGCAGTTATTTCAGGCCTCAGGAGAGGCTGGTACTGCCTTGGAGTTTAGCCAGGGGGTGGGGGCGGCTGGAGGCGGTGTTGTGGAGTAATGTGGGGGGCCAGTACACTATGCCCACCTTCTTGTCAGGTGGTAATGAGTCAGACCGTTGAGTGATTCAGGGAGGGAGACCCCCATGGACAGATGGAGTATCCTCAGCCCAAGTTGAATGGTAGCCTCCGGCGTCCTCACATCTGCTCCTTGTGTCCAGTTCTGAGCATCATCCAGTTTCCTCGTGGGGGTCAGGGATACTTTTGCAGGACACAGACTATGGGACAGTGTTGTGAGAGAAAGGAGGCTTTGTCATGAATAGATCCCACCTCTGACAAGGAAAGGCCCTAAGGGACGGAGCACACACTAGGGCTGGGGAAGCCTCGGCCCTGTGAGCACCAAGCTTTCCCCTTTGAAATTGAAAGCAGAATCCAAAACTAAAGCTGCCCACAGGCTAGGTCTTGGAATCTGAGCGAGAAGCACCAGGATCTTACAATTCAGACCCTGCCGCGTGAAGGGAGGACAGGAGAGATGGGAAATGCAGGCTGGACTCTTGTGGAGGTGAGAAGAGCGGGCTTTCCTGGGACTCGTGTTGGCCAGCTCTCAGTCCAGACCATATCTATCTTAACACTGGTGGCCTGAGGGGCAGAGCACTGACCCCTTCTGCTCTTCTCCATGGCTGCTCACTCCCAGCCTGTCTAAGCAGCCCTCCTCTATGGGCAGTCTCCCAAGCAGGGCCTGTCCCTGGCTGCTTGTTTTCACTTCTCCTGGCACCTTAATTAGAGGTTTCCAGGCAGAGAGGGCCTCCAGGGGAGCCTGAGGCCACAGAGCCACCTTAAAGAGCCAGCTGTACTTACAGCACTGTTGCAGACAGAGGAAGACAGTGGCAGGGGGCTGGGTGGGCAAACAGCTCTTGGACACCACTGCTGCATGTGGGAAGTTGCAGAGGGCCAGTTCCAAAGGAACTTCGCTCTTCCAAAGGTCAAGGCTGTCTCTCTGGCTGCTATAGTTTACTCTGGGCCCTTGAAAATCTGGCCACTGATCAGGAGAAAGGCTAATCCTGTGGTGCAGTCTAGGCAGGGAAAATATGGCCCAAATCCTGAAGGCTTTGACACTGGCTGCCCTTTCTTTCCAGGGAAACAGGCTCAAGTTCGCTGCCTTTCACAGACCTACATTTCCTCCTGTGTGAACCTTGCCCACCATGGGCTCTAAAGGTGACAGAGGGGACTGGGGACCCTCCAGAAACCCACACCAAGACTCTCAACTTGGAGCTGGGCTGGCAGGTGCTGAATTTTGTCCTACCGGGTCAGTCGGGTCTTCTGAGGTAGAGAATGTGGTCACCAGAGTAGCTGATACAGCCCTGCTTAGCAGAAGGGGAATGCGAGTGAGGAGCAGCAGGGAGACCTGATAGGGAACCCCCTTCAGGCTCAGCCTTCGGACCTCCTGCGGGCACACGGGGAACTATTGTTTTGGAAGTGTCAGCTTTGCTCAGGGTACAGAAAGGGGTAAGTAGTCAAGGTCACATGGAAAGGACAGGTGTGATTAGTTGGAGACCACTAGATCCTGAAGAGCGAGAGTCTAGGGGACCTGAAGTGGGGACAACTATTGTCCCGCTCCTATCTCCCGTGGTCTCCACCCAGAGAGAATCCCCGCCCTTCGCTGACCGATCGGCGATCGATCGCAATGCCTGAGCGTTCGGCTCTCTTCCAGCGCTGTCTTTCTGTTCCCCACGTGGACAGGCGGGCTATGGCGGCGCTGGTCGTGTCAGAGGCTGCGGAGCGGGGCGCCCGAAACGGCCCTGGCAGAGGTGGGTGCTGCAACGTTGCGGCCTCCGAACCTCGCATCTCGGAGTGAGGCCCTCAAGTCAGGGACAAGACCAGCCCCGTTTCGCGGCGGAGTTGCCTCGCTCCGCCAGACTCGGAAGTCTCTGTTATTGGTTCTGGGCCGCTGTCATCAGAGCCCTGGGGACCGGTCCTTGCTTTCAAAGCCTTAGGGCGAGGTTGAGAGCAGCTCCTCCGTAGGAGCTCGTAGTCCTCACGTCAGAAAACACCCTCTGTCTTGGCTGGCAGACAGACACAAGAAGATCGACGGATAAGAGACAGGACCGGGTGGGAAGAGGCCTGGCTGGTGCAGCGGGCTTTTCACCATTGTGTTTTGAGGGAATGCTTTCTGGGAAGAGGAAGGTTTCATTCACCGGGCACTAACCATGTGCCCTCTGAATGCCAGGTCTGCGCCGATACTAGAATATAAGCCCTGCCTTCAGGATCTCATTCTCTGTTGCAGTGACATACTGACATAGACAAAAGACGACAGTCACACGATAGAAGAAGACAGGCGCCTATGGGCCCCGGAAATTGAGCTGCTGCGACTAACAGCAGCTCCCACACCCCCAAGACCTCAAAGGACTTGGGCCTGTCAGAAGAGGGTTTGTACACGGCCCAAGCAGGCTGAGTTTATTGTCCAAGATCCTGAAACAACTACTCAAATCATAGCAATGGTAGCATTCAAGTCTGGTCTCAGTACCCCAACCTGCCAGGCCAATTTTACACCACACCCTCCCAAACACACACTCCTCCCACAGATGGTGGGGACAGGCATAGGTCTGAAAGGATCCCTTCTGTCAAAAGGGTCTTAGCAGAAGTTCTGGCACATAATACAGGCTCAATAATTATTCATTGATTAAATTAATTTCTTGTCCTTTCACATTCCCAAACTGATGCTTAAAGAAGTACTGTGCAGAGAATTTGGGCTAAACTGTATTGTAAAAATTAGTCTACATTAAGTACTGCAGCCTTATTGAACAGCAACATTTTTCCTTTATTCAAGGGTTTGTTGTTAGTATGTGCTTTCCATCTATCCTGGGGTGGGGTCCAAGAGGGAACAATGGGAATAGGAACTTGTTAGGTCAATTCAGTGTAAGGTGTGTGTTTCTCTTTTAAATGAGAAAAGTATGAGAATTAACCAATGGGGGCTGAGTATTTAGCTCAATGGTGCCATCCCTGCCTGACAAGCATAAGATCCTGAGTTTAATCTCCAGTGCTGAAAAAAAAAAAAAAAAAAGAATTAGCCAGTAAACCTGGGCCAACCTTCCCTGGTGGTCTAGTGGTTAGGATTCGGTGCTCTATCTCAAGTAAGGACAGAAGTCTGTTAAGTAACAGTTTTCTCCTGTCTAGGACCTCAAAACTATCAGGTGTTCTTGGGGTTAAAGGAACATTCTCCAAGATTAGTTGCACTGGCTGGACTCTTAAGTTTTCATGGGGTTTTCCTTATCAAGAAGCAGCAGTGAGGACTCAGACCACTCTTCCCAAGTCCCCTGCTGTCACCTGTGGAATGAACCATAAGTCCATCAGGTCTCCAGTCTTTTGATTCCCAATAATTTTACAGCATGAAATTAATTGTGTAGATTCCCTCTGAGTTTAATGGGCTCTTCGCTTATCTTCAGGATTAATTCAGTGGAAAGAAAGTTGGACTAACCTTGCTGATACCTGGGATCTGGCCCTTAAACTTAGAGGAGTTAACAGTTTAGCTAGGTCTGGGGATAGTCTAACCCCAATACAGACTTAGACCTTCTGTTTGTTATAGGTAGGGTCACTCGGGGCCGCTTGGCCAATCAGATCCCTCCTGAGATCCTGAACAGCCCTCAGCTACAGGCGGCCATCCAAGCCCTACCTTCCAACTACAACTTTGAGATCCCCAAGACCATCTGGAGGATCCAACAAGCCCGGGCCAAGAAGGGTGAGCCTTCGAATACTACATGGAAGAAGGGAAATGTCTGGCCCAGAGATGAACAGTACACCTAGTCTAGCCTCTTTTAACCCTCTGCCTTTCATGTCTCTGCTCTGTCTTACAGTGGCCTTGCAAATGCCGGAAGGACTGCTCCTTTTTGCCTGCACCATTGTTGACATCTTGGAAAGGTGAGGCTAGGGGCACTGGAGAGGAAGCTGGTCATAGTTGATTCTGAAATGGGCTGAGGGCCGTGGGGAGGTACTGCTTCTCAGGTACATTGAGGGGGGCACTAGGCTAAGATGGCAGGGGTGAAGATGCCTAGCGAAAGGTATTCGGTTCCTCTCCCCTGGCTCATTCAAAGTCTAATACAGTGAGCCATCCTCCGGAGGGGGGTTAGTGCTCAGCCATCTGGAACCAGCAAAGGCAGAGGAAGGGGGGAAGAAGAGAGGGGAGGTCATCTCGTGCTGAGAACCTCCTACTTCCCTGCTGCCACCCTCCCCCCACTCTGCTCCCCCTTTCCTCCACCACAGACCCACTTCCCTGCTCCCACCCTCTTGCCCCTTGGGGATGCTCTCTGGGGCTCAGGCCAATTTGCATACATTTTAATCTATAAAAAATTAAGTGCTCTGGCTGACTCAGAGCCTGGGCTGCATTCTAAGGAGCTGAATAATCTGCTTCTGTGCACAGCCTAATTTGGGGAAGGGGGTGGAGGGGGGCCTGCCAGCAGCAGCTCACCTCCCCCACCACACCCCAGGAGAACGGAGGGAACCCAGTTGTACAGCCGGGCTCCATCCCCCAGGAGTGGGTTTTTTATGGAAGATGTTAGCCTCTTGCTCTGTTCTTTAACGAGTTCAAGGGTTACGGGGTCTTCCCCACCCGCCCCAGTCCCCTAGTGACTCAGTCCTGGCAGCAGATCCCAAGGCAATGTGCTGGCCAGAGCCCACTCTTCCTGACACATGAGGCCTGTGGGTGGTGCCATGTGCTATGGGGAATCTGTGCATGGGTCCCTCCATCCTGGGCACCCAGAGCCTTGCCTAGGGGTGGGGAGGTAGCAGGGGTGCAGGCCAGGGGGAGGCTGTGTATCTACACATCCACACCCATCCACACCACAAAGCCAGGGCATGGGAGCAGGGAGCCTTTGCATGTGTATGCATGCTCACTAGCCTGTGCAGGATGAATGGGGCCTTGGGGGTCTGTGTTGGGGCCCATGCATGCCTGCCTGAGAGTTGGGGGTTCCTCTTGCAGCCTGAGCCTGGGCTGAGGAATCAGGGTACTGCACAGACACCCTCATGCAGCAACTGTTCCAGGAGCTACTGCCAGGGCTGAGGGAGGTGGCAGCTGTGCCCCTCCTACTCCTTGTTGGCAGAAGTGGCAGCTGCCAACCCAAGGAATTGGGAAAGGAGGGGAGGGGAGAGAGGAGCTGGGCCCTGAGACACCTCCACGGATTTAAGGCTCTCGCCCACCTCTTTCTTCCTGTTGCTGCCCAATTGTTCCCCACTCTTACCCCTGCAGATTCACAGAGGCTGAAGTGCTGGTGATGGGTGATGTGACCTATGGGGCATGCTGTGTGGATGACTTTACTGCACGGGCCCTGGGAGTGGACTTCTTGGTGCACTACGGCCATAGCTGCCTGGGTACAGTTGGATGGGATCCTGGGGGGGAGGGATGTAGGCCTCACGCTAATCTTTATCGAAGTGCTCCCTTGTCCCACTTAAAAGTTTACCACAGGCTAGTCCTGGTCTCTGGAATGGCCTTGGCCTTCCTGCTCTGCAGGCAAAACTTTCCTTTGGATTGGTTGCCTTGGAACTATGCTGCTGTCCCAGATCCAAGTGTTTGAAAGGCTTTTGGTGGTAGAGCAAGCTGGGTCCCTGGCCGAGTGACAGAGAAGGAGCTTCCAGGGGACCTGTGAGCCCTCCCTTCCCTATTTCCTCATTCTACCCGCTGGCTGCTCCAAAACTAGAGTCTATGTCCTTCCTGCCTTCCAAAAATAGTTTCCTGAACTTTTCTTCCTTCTAGTTCCCATGGATATCTCAGTGCAAGACTTCCGGGTGCTCTATGTCTTTGTGGACATCCGGATAGACACCACCCACCTCCTAGACTCTATCCGTCTCACTTTTCCCGCAGACAGTGCTCTTGCCCTGGTCAGCACCATTCAGTTTGTGTCCACTTTGCAGGTACGTGAAATGAGGATCCCCAGGGTCTCATGGGGCTGTTGCTGATCCTCGGGCCAGGGGATCCCCACTGTTCCTCTGGCCCTCGCTCCCTTTCCCCAGCCACTTGCTTCCCTCATTGTCCCTATAGGCAGCTGCCCAGGAGCTGAAGGCTGAGTACCGCGTCAGTGTCCCACAGTGCAAGCCCCTGTCCCCTGGGGAGATTCTGGGCTGCACATCCCCTCGACTGTCCAAGGAGGTAGAAGCTATTGTGTAAGTAAAAACCATATCTATATCATAGAGACGAAGCTGTATCATAGAGACGTCAGAAGTGTACCCAGAGAAAGAGCCAGAGGTTCATCATCCAGGCAAGGAAACTGAGTCTAAAAAGCTCCTTACCTGTGTCAAGGCTGTCCCCAAGGTGTCCCTGCAAGATGGGACTAAATGGGAACTAGACTTCAGCTCTTTAGGCTTTGTCTACCACCAGAAGGCTGTACTTGAGATGGGGACAGGAATCACAGGGCCTAATGGAGGAGGGGGAGTAGAGGGGACAGAAGTGCTGCAAATATAATTGGAGAAGATGGATGGGCACGCCCAGGCTGCAGCCCCATTAATTTAGCATCCGGACAGCTAACAAGCAGCAGCAGCGTGTCTCCTGCTGCCTAATTATTTTAGGTAATGGAAATGCTTAATGTTGTGTGAATGCAACTAGCCTCAGAGCCAACAATTCCCCCACCTGGAATTGAGGAGGGGAGCCCCATTCCTAGCTAATGACAGGAAAAAGGGCGGGGCACCCCTGACGCAGCCCTGCCTCTGAGGCTGTAGATGCTGGTCCCATAAGCCGGCTGCACCCACATAAGACAGCCCTGCCTAGAGGCCCACATGGAAGCCCTCCCCAGCCCAGCCCCAGCAGCTCCACTCCCCAGGGGGCATTCCTGATGTGTCTGTGGGCTCTGTAACCCTGAGCTCCTGAGGCTTCCCCTTGGGAGCTTCCAGGTGAGATACCATGAGTGTTGACGATTCATAAAGTGAAGTATGATCTCCAAGGAGAGAAACAGCTACCACAAGCAGATTACATTCTATGCTCTGCAGTTCTGATCCTCGGGCCAGGGGATCTGCACTGTTCCTCTGGCCCTTGCTGGCCCTAGAAAGGTACTATTGGATAGCATCTTTTAGGGCATACTTGGTAAAGCCTCGCAGCCAAGCCTGGCAGTAAGTCTTAAATATAGTACTTTATGGGCCAGGGATTTAGCTCAGTGGTTCCCGCGCCTGCCTTGCAAGTGCAAGTCCCGGTTCCATCCCCCGCACCACACACAACAAAGCTGAGTGTAGTGACTCACGCCCATCAGCAATCAGTACCATTTACCCAAGTGCTGGGCGTGTTGGCTCACACCTGTAATCCCAGCATTTGGAAGGCAGAGGCAGGAAGACTGCTGAGTTTGAGGATGAGTTCAGGACCAGCCTAAACTACAAAGTAAGACCCTATTTTTAAAAACTTAAAAAAAAAAAAGAAAATATAGTGCTTCACAATTGCTTAACTTTGGACAGATGTCTTAACATCCCTGAAGCTCAGTTGTATTTTCTTTTCTTTCTTTTTTTTTAGTTTTTTGAGACAGGGTTTCTTTCTGTGGTTTAGGCTGGCCCTGAACTCACTTTGTAACCCAGGCTAGCCTTGAACTCAAGGCAGTCTTCCTACCTCTGCCTCTGTCTCTGCCTCTGCCTCCACCTCCCAAGTGCTGTAATTACAGGCATGAGCCATCACAGCCAGTATTGTTGTATGTGCTTACCGGAGATCAAACTCAGGACCTTGTGCTTGCTAGGCAGGTGCTGGAACCACTGAGCTAAATCTTTGGGCCCTCACTTGTATTTTCTATAAAATGGGAATTTTTTTTTTTTTTTTTTGAGACAGGGTCTCGCTTTGTGGTTCAGGCTGGCCCTGAGCTCAGCCTCAAACTCACACCAGCAATCCTCCTGCCTCTGCCTCCCGAGTGCTGGGATTACAGGTGTGAGCCACCATGCCCGGCACTGTGGTATGTGGTACTGATTGCTGCTGGGCGTGAGTCTACACACCCAGTATTGTTATGTGTTTACCAGGGATCAAACCCGGGTCCTTGCGAAGCGCCAGAACCACTGAGCTAAATCCCCGGCCCTAAGATGGGAATATTAAAAAGCCAGCCATATTGGTACATACCAGGAATCCTTGTACTCCAGAGGCTAAAGCAGGAGGATTTCAAGTTTATGGGCTACACAGTAAGACCCTGTAAAAAAGAGTAAAGGTAGGGGAATACTATCTTATCCTGGAAATTATTTAATAAGACTGAGTGAGTTCATGAGCACATACATTTCAGATATTTAGTCTAGGCCTGAAACGAGAAAGGCACAAGTTTAAGAAACAGTAGCTTCCTTATAACTCAGTGCCTGAACCCAAGAGTAGGGAAAGGGTAGCTAGTGTACAACCTGGACCCTTATTTTCAGCATAGATGACCCCCCCTGAATGCTACTTCCTGTATCTGTACTGAGCTTGGTAAGAATGTGTCCCCCAGCTTCCAAATTCAGCTCCTGAGAGACCCAAGTGACCTTCCTATGGCTTTGGCTGTTCCTGTACTTTTACCCCAGAAACCTGGCATGAGGCATTTCTTAGATTACATACATAACTACAGGGGTCTCACAAGCATCCAAGTCAAGCTCCGTTTTTTCCCCTTCAATATTGAGGATTAAACCCAGAGCCTTCACACTGACCTACATCTCCAGCCATTTTTTTTTTTTTTTTTTTTTTTGAGATAAGGTCTCACAAAGTCCCTCAGGCTGGGCTTGAACTTGCACTCCTCCTGTTTTGGCCTCCCAGAGTACTGGGATCTCAGGTGTATGCTCCTACACCTAGCTAACTCCTTATTTTACATAATAGAAACCAAGAACCCAGAATGGAAAATGATGACTTGTCCCAATTTGCATATAGCAGCATGAGCTTCTGCTGTCCTACACCGTACTTACAGCTTCTTTCCATCCCTGCAGGTATCTTGGAGATGGCCGCTTCCATCTGGAGTCTGTCATGATTGCCAACCCCAGTGTGCCTGCTTACCGGTATGGGCTGGGCTGACTTGCTAATAAGGTTTCATATTCCCTCCCCGGACAGTCAGAGACTTCCTCAGCTCCCAGCCACTAAATGACACACAGCCTTACAGGTCTTAGCACTTGGGTTCTGCATCTGGGCATTAGACCCAACTTGGGATTCTCCCTGAGATCCTAAGACCCTCCTCAGCTCTTGCCTGCCCCACATATAGAACTGATCTTCCCAGTGGCAATCCTTGTACTTGTCTAGGGCCTGATTTCCTAGTTCCCTGCATGGAGCAAGAGCCTTAGGGGTCACTGTCTAGTGATCTTAGCAATTTCTTTTCCAGATATGACCCCTACAGCAAAGTCTTGTCCAGAGAACACTATGACCACCAGCGCATGCAGGCTGCTCGCCAGGAAGCCATAGCCACTGCTCGCTCAGCCAAGTCCTGGGGCCTCATTCTGGGCACTTTGGGCCGTCAGGGCAGTCCCAAGATTCTGGAGGTTGGAGAGCTTGGGTTTGCTCGGGAGGAGGGGCTGGTGACCAAAAACCACCTGGGAAAATCAATTAGCTAAGGGGTTTAGCTTTGGCTGATCATGGTGACCCAGCTAGCTGCCTTCTCTACAAATAGCACCTGGAATCTCGACTCCAAGCCTTGGGACTTCCTTTTGTGAGGCTGCTGCTCTCTGAGATCTTCCCCAGCAAGCTTAGCCTGTTTCCTGAAGTGGATGTGTAAGTTTTTACCTTACCTACCTAGCTTGATTCTGGCCAGAAGCTGGGTCCTGCCCAGCAGATCCAAGATTGCAGACAATGTGAATTGCTTTCATGGTCATGAAATTTTAATGTTCACCAAGAATTTCCCCAGCAGAGACTACTCTTGGTCATAGATCCTTGCTTTGTCTTTCCTTGGAGCTCAGAGGCAATGGCAACATCCCAGTAATTCTGGTGAGATGTGTCTGAGGGGTGCTTTGGCGCCTGCACTATATCAGAGAGTAAATTTGCTTCTGGAAATATTGTCATAAGTGAGTTGTTCTCAGACAGTGAAGTTGGAGGAAGAAACAGAAGATAAGCAACTGTAAAATATCCTAAAGAGCAGTAAATGATAAGTCTTTAAGATTCACAAACCTGGGCCAGGGATTTAGCTCAGTGGTTCCGGCACCTGTCTTGCAAGCGCAAGGACCTGGGTTCGATTCCCCAGTAACCACATACAATACTGGATGTGGAGACTCACACCCAGCAGCAATCAGTACCACATACCACAGTGCCGGGCATGGTAGCTCACACCTATAATCCCAGCACTTGGGAGGCAGAGGCAGGAGGATTGCTGTGATGTGAGTTGGAGGCTGAGCTCAGGGCCAGCCTGAACTATAAAGCGAGACCCTGTCTCAAAAACAAAATAAGATTCACAAACCTGTTACTGCTGGTCTCAGTAGCACAAGAAATCCCACCACAAGGGAAGCTGAGGCAGGAGGATTGCTGTTTGGAGGCCAACCTGGGCCCCATAGTGAGTTCAAGTCCAGACCGAACTACATAGCGAGACCCTATCTAAAATGTAAATAAGCAAATCCCCGTATTAATGAGTATGCTATGTTAGTATCATGCTCTTCAGCATTCTGCCCAGGAGCAGGGAGACCCACCTCAGGTCTGACTAGGTTTCTCTTTGCAGGTGGGTGCAGGTGGCATGTCCTCGCCTCTCCATTGACTGGGGCATAGCCTTCCCCAAGCCACTGCTGACACCTTATGAGGTAACACCAAGTTTTGAAGATACCTGAGAGAATGGGCTCTGTACCTTATCTTGTCAAGAAGGGGATCTGAGGGGCGGGGGATTTAGTTCAGTGGTTCCGGCCCCTGTCTTGCAATCGCAAGGACCTGGGTTCAGTTCCCCAGTAACCACATACAGTACTGGGTGTGGAGACTCACGCCCAGCAGCAATCAGCACCACATACCACAGTGCTGGGCGTGGTGGCTCACGCCTGTCATCCCAGCATTCAGGAGGCAGAGGCAGGAGGATTGCTGTGATGTGAGTTTGAGGCTGAGCTCAGGGCCAGCCTGAACTACAAAGCGAGACCCTGTCTCAAAAAAAAAAAGAAGGTTATCTGAGGTGGAGTTTGGAGGGTGGGCAGCACTTAGTTACACTCCTATGTTCTGACTTCAGACTGTCTTGAATCACTTAGCTGAGCCACTTCCTTGCTGTGTTGCTTTAGGCAATAACCTTTCTAAGACTCACATTTCCTTTCTGCAGTATGGGGATAACATAGCCTTCACGGGTCATTATAATTTAGTAATCCAGGCTCAAGAAATGTTGGCAAGTATTACTATCCTGTTTTCCTCTGCTAGGCAGCTGTGGCCTTGAGGGAGATTTCCTGGCAGGATCCCTACCCCATGGATTTCTACGCCGGCAGCTCCTTGGGGCCATGGACAGTGAACCACGGGCGAGACCGAACACCCCACGGCCCTGCCCGGCTTACCTCTGGGAAGGTAGCTGGGGCTTCGAGGAGGGAGGAGGGGCATCCCATAGCTGCGGTCTGGGTGCTAGCCGCCTCGGCGGCAACATGGGCCGAGGTCGCCGCTCTGCGGCCACAACTGTAAATGCAGTGAAGTGAAGAGGTGTCACAAAAGCGACACTGACCCAAATCCACAACCTCAGGTGCAGGAAGGCTGCACATACTCCTCTACAGACGAGGCTTGCAAGGGTTGTAGCTGCGGAGAGAAGGTGGCATCGCCGGCTACTTGACACGCTCCTGGGTCCCAGGTAGAGGTCTTGGATGCCAGATTTCCTCCCCTGTTCTGGCCTTGCCCCACCTCTTCTGTTGTCATGGCAACCCCACCCCTGTGAGGCCCGCCTTCAAGGTGGTGTCGTTGTTTGGTCACGCCCCTCACATATCTACTTCCGCTCCGGGAAAGACCGCTTCCGGTGCCTCCAAAGCACACTGTCTGGCGATATGGCTGCGCGGCCACCCCTGCGAGTTCTGTGCCTATCCGGCTTCCGCCAGAGTGAGCGCAGCTTCCACGAGAAGACTGGAGCGCTGAGGAAGGCGCTGCGGGGCCGCGCAGAGCTCGTGTGTCTTAGTGGTCCCCACCCAATCCCTGATGCAGCGGGCCCCGAGGGCGCGCGGCCCGACTCCGGTGAGACAAGCCCAGCTCTGGAAATGCTGTCGAGTATCTTCTCCGTCTTTCTCCGGCTATTTAGTAGCCTTCACCCCGTACCCTCCCCTGCTCCTCCCACTTACCTCTCTGGGCACGAACTCTATCCTCCTTGCAGTCTCAGGCTTCTACCCTCATCTCTGTCCCCAGTCCATGCAAGCCACTCCTCACCTCAGTTACTTCACGTCCCCACGCCCTGTCCCCTGTGTCACCTCCTTACTCCTCTTGCCCTAATTTCATCCTTTTTCGTTTGCCTGTAGAGTCCTGCACCCCGGAGGAGCAGCCTCGAGGCTGGTGGTTTTCGGAGGAGGCAGATGTTTTCAACGCGCTGGAAGAGCCCACGGTGTGCAGGGGCCTGGAACAAGGCCTGGGGACGGTGGCTCAGGCCCTGGACAAGTTGGGGCCTTTTGATGGACTCCTTGGCTTCAGCCAGGGCGCTGCACTAGCAGCCGTTGTGTGTGCCTTAGGCCAGGCTGGAGATCTTCGCTTTCCCTTGCCTCGATTTATCATACTCATCTCTGGTTTCTGTCCTCGGGGCCTTGGCCTCAAAGAATCTGTCATGCAGGACCCCTTGCCACTGCCTTCGCTCCATGTTTTTGGGGAAACTGATCGAGTCATCCCCTCTCAGGAGAGTATGCAGCTGGCTAGCCGATTCCCCGGAGCCATCACCCTAACCCACTCCGGGGGCCACTTCATTCCAGCAGCTGCAGCCCAGCGCCAGGCCTACCTCAAGTTCCTGGACCAGTTCATAGGGTGAAAGATCAACAAAGGCGTCTGCCCTTGTATCCTCCCGCCTGGAGGCAGCTTCTGCCATATACATTGTCCCCACTGGGAGTGGCAGGGAGCCCCCCCTGGGCCTTCCACTGCTGTCGGACATGTGCTCCTTAGAACCAATTAAAAGACAACCATCCCTTCTCAGGACTACTTGTATGACCCCTGCTCAGCACTGGAGAAAAAGGATGCAGTCAGCCTTAATGGATTTGGGTTTCTGATACTCACACATGCGAAGGGCTGGATGTGGTAACATGGCTTAAATCCAATCCCAACACTCCAGAAGACTGAGGCGAGAGGATGGATTGAGTTCAAGCCCGGCCTGAACTACATAATATGACCCCGTCTCAAAAACAAATTAAACAAAAACATGAAAAACATCTGTGAACCCTGGAAGGGGAGGGTGGCGGGGCAGAAACTGGCACCACTGTAACTGCCACACAGTGAAGTGATAGTTTGGATTTGGAGTATCTTTTTCCTGGTACACACTGGAAAAATCCACTTTGTAGTAGGAGGTTGGTTTCGTAGCCATTCTCACCTGTTGGTCAGCACCAAGCTGACCAGGAGGGACTTGCAGTTGAGTTCCCATGTGTGTACTCACATTTTTTTTTTTTTTTTTTTAGGTTTTTTGAGACAGGGTCTCGCTTTTTTGTGGTTCAGGCTGGCCCTGAGCTCAGCCTCAAACTCACATCACAATCCTCCTGCCTCTGCCTCCCGAGTGCTGGGATTACAGGCGTGAGCCACCATGCCCGGCATTGTGGTATGTGGTACTGGTTGCTGCTGGGTGTGGGTCTCCACACCCAGTATTGTTATGTGGTTACCGGGGAATCGAACCCGGGCCCTTGCGCTTGCAAGACAGGCGCTGGAACCACTGAGCTAACTCCCCGGCCCATGTACTCACATTTTTGGTTTAATCCCAGCACTCAGGAGGCTGAGGTGGGAGGATCCCAGCAGTTGGAGGCCAACCTGGGCTATGTAATGAGTTCAGGGTGAGTCTGAACTGCATCATGAGACCCTGTCTCAACTAGGAAAGAAATTGAAGGAAAGGAAGCCTGAGTGGGTGAATCATGAAAGAACATACATCCGAGTTTGAGGGAGAGAGCATCTGGCAAGGCTCGGCTGGCTTCCTCAGTCCTGATCCCTGAGTTCTGTTCCCATTTTCCCTCAGTTCCTGCCTTCTGTTCTGCTTTCTCCTCCATCATTGCCCTGGCCCTCTGATCTGTGAACTTGAAGGTAGAGTGATGCCAGACCTTGGGCAGAGGCCAGAGTACACTAAATAAACTGCCTCTTCCTAACTTGACCCCATCTGCAAGTTTTCTTTGATAGTGCTATTCTCGACTGGTGATGTGATTAACATTGATATCGGTTGCAAAGGCGCGCACCTGTAATCCCAGCACTTAAGAGGCTGAAGCAGGAGGCAAATTCAAGGTCAGCCTGGGCTCCCTACTGAGCTTTAGTCCAGCCTGAACTATATAGCAATACCCTGTCTAAAAATAAACACATCGATGCAGTGACTACATCCAAGTAACCATTCAAGTAACTTGGTTACAGCCAAGTAACCCAGGCTGTTTTGTTTTTTGGTTGTTGTTGTTGTTTTAGATGGAGTCTTGCTTTGTAGTTCAGGTTGGCCCTGAGCTCACTGTGTAGCCCAGACAAGCCTTGAACTCACAGCAATCCTCCAGCCTCCCAAATGATGGGATTACAGGCATGAGCCACCACGCCTGGCAGCAGTGTGGTATGTGGTACTGATTGCTGGTGGGCGTGAGTCACTATGCCTGGTATTGAATGTGGTTACTGAGGATCGAACTAGGGATCTTGCACTTGCAAGGCAGGCGCTGGGACCACTGAGCTAAATTCCCCCATACACACCTGTTTATTAGCTAGTGCAATCACCCACTGAGTCAGGCATGGTAGTTCTCACCTGTAACCCCAGGACTGAGGAAGCTGAGGCAAGGGAGCAGCTGTGAATTTGAGGCCAGCCTGAGCTACATAATGAGACCCTGTCTATAAAGATTATCCACTCTAGCCTCCTCCTCCCCTCCCCCCCCCCCGACTCATTGCTTTCTGACTTTTTTCCTGCATCTCCATGACAGAGTCAGTTCCATTTCTGGAACTTTGTAAGTTCTAGTCCACAACCATAGTATCGCCCCAGGGAGCTTAGTAATGGAACAGGATGTAGAGGCTATAGCACAGGTACTCCAAGCCATCCTGATAATCACACATCCCTCAACTTACCTGGCATCCTAGGCTCTTCCCCGAAGGTATGAGCTATTCAAGATAAAAATGAGTTACCTGCGCAAGGAGCAAGGATATTGGATCTGAAACCTTTATGGCAGAAGTCATGGGAGGGGAGCAGTGGTACCTGTGCTTTACTCTTGTTCTGAAGGAATTGCTTTGGCTCCTCGCTGAAAGTAGACTGAAACATTTGATTAACCCCAGTAGACTAGTTGAGTTTGGCCCATTGGAATGCCAGGCTTTCTGTAAATAATTGATGGGTATGGGCATGAGGTTCGCTTCTGACAATCAGACTGCCCATTTAGCTAGATCCCAAGAGGGAAGAAACATGACTTGGGATTATTGTGAGGAGTAAAGGAGAGAGGAAGGTAGGAAATAGGGGAGAGATAGATAGGGCTGGACCGTGTGAGATGGAGCACAAGTGCCCTGCTTGGATGAAGAGTTCCTCCTGAGAATCAAATATCTGATTTGGTGGGTATGCGGTCCCATGAATGGGACAGGTCACCTCCCTGAGCCATTTAGCTCAGTGGCACCACACCTGCCTCGAAAGTACAAGGTCCTGCCTGAGTTGGATTCCCAGGATAAAACAAAACAAGCAAAACACTGTTTTAGCAAGTAGAACAAAGTCTGTGGCAACCAGGTGTGGAAGAACATGCCTGCAATTCCAGCACCTGGTAGGGTGAGGCAGGACAATTGCAGTGAGTTCACAGTGAGTTCAAGGCCAGCTAGAACTGCAGAGTGAGACCCTGTCTGAAAAAAAGTCTCTGGTACGTAATTCCATGGGGAAAACAGCCCCTAACAGGGTACTCACACAGTCTGTGGAGGAGGAGGAGGAGCTGCACGTCCCTCAGAAAACTTACCAGACTAACATTTTCAACTGATAGCTAAGGCCAGTGAGGTCCAGAGATTAGAAACAGATTGACTTAGTACACTATGGCAGACTTTGATTTTAAACTCCTTAACAATATTGCTTAGTTTGTTTTCTTCTTATTTTTGTGCTACTGGGGTTGAATGCTGGGCCTTGCACTGAGTTCTATTACTAGCTAACCCTTTTTAAATTTTGAGACAGGGTCTTACTGAGGTGCTCAGGCTGGCCTTAAACTTGTGATCCTTCTGCCTCAGGCTCCAAGGTAGCTGGGGGTTACATATGCACCCCTGGGCCCAGCTTTTTTTTTTTTTTTTTTTTTTTTTGGTGCTGGGGATTGAATCCAAGTCCTGAAGCACACTAAGTACTCCACCACTGAGCTGCTCCCCAGCCCCTTTCCTGCCTAATCACATTTCTGCCCTCTCCTCCTCTCCTTCCCCTTTTCTTAAACCTCACAACTGTGTACCCCGTTCTCTTCCTCCGTGCCTCGTCTCCTTCCCTTTGCTCTCAGGAACAGCACCCCCCAAGGAGCTCTCCTCCCTCACTTCCCCTCTTCCCTTAGCCCTCCGCCACCCTAAACCCCAGGGAGCTTAATCACTTTGCTGCCCCCTTCTTCCTTCCTTAGCTCATTGCCACACTATCCTCCAAGGAGCTTAATAACCAACCTATTTTCCTTCTTCCTCTTCCCCCTTCATTTCTTTTTCTTCCTTTTGCCTCTCTTTTTTTTCTGTTTCCTGACATGAGATCTCACTGTTGCCAAGGGTGGCTTCAAACTCCTAGACTTCCAGGCATCCCCCTGTTTCAGCCTCTTGCATCCCTGGCACACATACGTGCCAATCAGGTCATGTTTCCCAGTTTTAGTCATCATGTTTGTCTGCTGCACTCACTACTCGAGTCTCTCAGCTTCTTAGCCCATACAGTGGTGTTGGCGGGTGGGGGAGACATACTGAATGACTTCCAAGATACCAAACAGTGTAACATTCAGGAGTCGGCCCTCTGGCTCTTCTCCTCTGATCACATTCTTCAGGTGGGTTCAGACTGCAAGAGCCTTGGTCTCTTTTCAGAACACTCCTACTGTCTTGCTTGTCTCCCTCTGACCACACCTTGGGCTCCTAAAGCCCTGGGGAGAGAGCATTTGGCCAGGAGCCTCTCACCACCCCCAGTACTTCGAACAGAGGTCCTCTCTCCTTTCTGCTTGGGTGCCCGAGCTGAAATCCAGCACCACTTCCTGGCGAACGTGTAGCAGCCCAGTAGAATACCTGAGATTGAAACGGAGCTGGGGGAGCCCAGCGGTAGAGCCCTTCCTAGCTCACAGAAGATCCCGGGTTCAGTCCCCAGCACGGTGGGGGTGGGGTGGAGAGAAGAGGAACGTTCTGCCTTCTTCAAACATTTTCACTTCCAAGGTGTGGGGGGGGGGAGGTTCAGCTCAGTGGTTGAGCACCTGCTTAGCATGTGGGAGACCTTGAGTTAAATTCAATCATTGTACAGCAAAACAAAAAACCACCCGATTTTCACTTCCTATGTGATCCTCACAGTACACCTGTCCAAAGGTATTATTATCCTGTTTTACAGAGAGGTCAGAAACGAATATGGCCACTTAACCCCCTCTCCCCCCGATAGTGAAGCCAGACTGCACCCGCTTTGTTGGGCACTGTTCCATCTGCCTACACTACAGTTCACGAACAGCTGGCCCCGCATCCAGAATCCATCGCATTTTATTCTAAGACCCCGGGATTCTGGGTGCGGAGCCGGGCAGTGTAGCTGTTGAGTCGTTTGGAAACCAGCACCAACTGTCTTTACAGTAATCTGTAAGAGGAGTATGTGGAGAGGTAGAGGATTTGGATTCGTGGGTGGCGTGCCTCTCCAGCCCTGGCCCTGTGAAGCTCGCACGTGGTATGCAGCCAGCCTCTGCAGCGGATGGTGTTGGCAGGGACAGGTACATGCACAGCAGTTTCTGAAGGGGTCATTGCTCACACTTCGTTGGCACAACAGGACTGCTACTTCTGTGGTGCCCTTTTTAGGAAGGATTTGGGGCACTCACACTGGAATTCAGCTCCCAGAAAGACAGACAAGCGATAATGCTAATATGTTCACACAAGGCTCTGGCACCGGGTGAATTTTACTAGGCGATCAGGTTAAGGAACCTTCTGAAAGTTGGGAAGGGGAGAGAGGGGAGGTTTGCCTCTGTCAGAAACGGATTCGAGGGTTTATTCGCCCTCTGCCTGCTCAGCTAGTGGTTTGTAAGAGTGGTATGGCGCATTACGATAGCTTTGCTTCATCCCCAGTGTTCTATGCTCCCTGGCCCTACGGCCTGCTTTCACCGAGCAGCAAAGAATCAGTACTCCGAACCTTCTGCTCTCCTGCCATCCTCCGCAGATCCCTCGGCTGGGAGGGCAGGACGGCCGCGGACCGCGTTTCCTGGGGTGAACGCTCTGCAGCCTCCCAGCGGGCGCCTCCACCTCCTGGCGCACACCTCCCGCCCCCCCGCGGACCCGGCAGAACTTCCCGCGCCGCTCCAGCCTCCTCCGGCTCTGCGTCTCCCACCCTCGGCTGACAGGATGCGGCGTGGTGCGGCGCGTGGGCGTGCTGCGGGGCGACCATGGCTGTAGACTGTTACCTCCGGTTCCCACAGTAACAATCGAAAGCCACGGTTGCCCTGGAGACGCGGGGGCGGGGCGCGCCGCTGACGGCACCGCGCAGCTCGCAGGGCAGGCTGACGTCAGCACCGCGGGGCAGGGGCGGCGGCGCGCGCGGGCGGGGGCTGTGCAAGTGTCCTGGGGGCCGGGAACAGCGGCCGGAGGGTGGCGCCGCGCTGGGTCAGCACCGTGGACAGCGGCGGCGCGCCCGCGAGCTGCGGGTGCTGGGGCCCCCCGGGGCGGGCTGCGGCCAGGTCTGCGGTCCTGGGGCGGGGCCAGGCGTCGGTGGCCGTGACTGGAGACTGTTACTGAGGGCGGCCCGGGCAGTAAGCAGTCTAGAGCCAAGGTGCCGGCGCGCTGCCCGGGAGGGGCCGGCCTCTCTGCCCGCGGCTGGGGCGCTGCTGCTCCGCCTTCCCCACGTCTCCCGCCCTTCTTGGCCCAGAGCTCGCGGATGGGCACGGGACCCTTGACGTCAGAGTCCTGTGACGTCAAAGATGTCCCAGCAGGGAGGCACTTCCGGTGGGTGGGGGCGGGGCGGCCTTCAAGGCCCCGCCCCCGCCTGGTCCTGAGAGGACAGCTCCGCGCGGAGAGGCGGGAACCGTGGGCGCCCGGGACCAGCCCGACGGGACGGGACAGGACAGGACGGGACGGGACGGGACCGGACCGGACAGGACCGGACCGAACCGGACCGGAGCAGACAGGGACGGGGACAGGACGCTCTGGAAGGAATGCGGGGCCGGGGTCCCGAGAGCCGCAGCCACAGTTCCGGGCAGGGGGCGTCCGTGTCCGTGTCCGCGCCGGGCCCGGCTCCGCGGGTCGGGGCCCGCGGGGCTGAGTCACCGCGCTGCAGGGCAGGCGGGGGTGAGGCGCGCGGCTCCGGGGCGCGGCGGCGTCTTCTCCCCCGGGCTGGGAGGATGGCGCAGGCGCCCGCAGGGAGCTGGGGACACGGGTCCTGCTCTGGCTGCTGCCGGTCCTCCAAAGTGGCTGCGTCTCCATCCGGCGCCAGCGGGGACTGCGCGTGGTTCCAGCCCGCTCCCCCGAGCGACCTTCGATCTGCCCACCCTGTGCCTCCCTGCTCCGAGACCCTCCGGCCCGCCGCCCGCCGCCCGCCGCCCGCCGCCTCCGGGCCCCTGCCCGCGCCCCGGCCTTCCTGGGGCCGTCGGCCGGGCCGCTTACCTGCGGGCTCGTCGTGCCCGCGCCCGCGCCCGCTCGCCTCCCGCAGCACGGCCGGCGCGGCCGCTTTTATAGGCGCGCGTAGTACTCGTGCGGCGGCTCATTCATGCGGCCGCGGCTCCTACACACTGACGCGCTGCCGACGTCAGCGGGGAATTTAGGAAACGGGAAAGGGGCTATTTTTAGTGGCGAGGCGGGGGGGGGGGGCGAGGCGACGGGGAGCGGCGAGGGGAGGGAGGGAGGGAGGGCGCGCGAAAGCCAGGTCGGTGGGGGAGCCGCGCCCCCCGTCCCGGCCGCCAGAGGGTTAACTTTCCGGAACTGCGGACGGGGAGCCGGTGCGTGTTCATGACTCTCTCGCCTTCCGGAGCTCCGGCGTCCTGGGGCCCGGCCCTCCGCCCCGCCCGGCCCTCGGAGGTGCTCACCTGGGGGCCCTCAGCCCCGCTCGGTTCCAAGCCCCGACGGCCTGCAACAGCACGGGGTGCCACGCGGCGGCGTCGCATCCCACCTGGTGCCATCCTCTTGTCAGGAGGGAGCCGGGCGCCTGAAGACGGGTCTAGGACGTAGCTAGGGCTGTGATGTCGGGGTTGGGGTGGGCAAGGAGAACCCACGAATCCCGGAAGGTTTTGGCGTAGGAGACTGAGGTCTGAGGTCGGGGATCAGGTTCCAGTCAAGACACTGGGCACCTCAGGAAAGGAAAGAAGCGGAGGAAGGGAGCTGGAGCCAGGTGTCAGGGTCGGGGGCAAAGGCTGGGCTGCCTCAGCAAGTAGAGGCGCGGACAGATTGACAGTGCCCCCTCTGGCATCTAGGGACCACCTCAGCTCTAATGTGGGGAATGATTGGCAAAGTTAGGCGTGGGCCGTGGGCACAAGCTGGGAACCCAGCGTTCTGAGAGTCTGAGGAAGAGGACGGCAAGTTCAAGCCTAACCCGGGAAATTTAGCGAGTTAGTGAGACCTTGTCCCAAAATTAAAAATAATAATTTTTATAGGGCTGAGTGTAAAGGTGCAAAGGTCCTGGGTTCAACGCCCAGTCCCCCACCTCAATTGGCAGAACTCGTACGGGCTAGGAGACCAAGGGCCCGGCAGCTTGGCAGAGAGGGGTCCCCAGGGAGTAGTGGGGTCATTTCCTGGGCGAATCAAGAGCCCACACCAAGTGGAGCAGAGTTTCTCAGAAAAGTATGGGGAAGAGGACGGTTCTGTTCCCCCACCTCTATCCCAGGGCTCTATCGGGGAAGGAGTATGGAGAGAGGGAGGGGAGGAGGGAGGGGAGGAGGGACGAAGAGAAGGAAGGATGGGAGCGAGAGACAGAGGAAGAGAGGAGGGGGAGGGGCGGCGGAAGCAGCGCCCGGCTGGTGGAGCTGCGGACGGAGGGAAAGATGAACCTCCACGAGAGCCCGCAGTCCTCCCGCCTCTGCTGAACCGGCGCCAGGCTGTGAGACCTCCTAGTACAGAGGCAGCGAAGCCTTCAGAGCAGGGCAGGGCAGGGTGCTCTGAGCAGTGGGCTCGGGGCAAAGTGCTGGCGAATAAAAACGGACGCTGAGCACAGGGTCCCTCGGGCGCCGGCAGCGGACAGGTCCGGTGCGCAGACACACAGGGCTGGGGTGGTCTGAACCGACCGAAAGGGGAAAAGGAAATGTGATGTCAGAGCGGCTCCGCTTGCCCTTAGGGACTTGGCCTCCGAGAGCGCCCTCCTTTCCCCCCAGCCTCTGTCCTGCATCTCTTCTTTAGGATCATTCATCTGTCAAAACCCAACTCCAAGGGCTCTTCTGAGGAGCCCCCTTGTTCTACCAGACGCTTCATACACTTTCACCACACTCGAGCACACCGTTTTCACCTTTGGGGCCACAGTACTTCTGTATCGAGGACGCCGTGGGGGGTGGGGAGGAAATGGGTAAAATAGATCCAGAACGCGCAGCGGAAACACGGTGAGGGACGGACTCGGGACGCGGCAGGAGTCAGACCGGAGTCAGGCGCAGGGGCTCGGATCAGAAGCCGCCGTCAGGCACCAAATCCCTAAAACAGACTGAGAGGGACACAGAGCCTCTGGGGGGCGCCCAAGACCTGGGTGTCTGTTAGGGACAGCCAGCAGCCGCCCTTTGCCCAGTGACTCAACCACTACTTCTGGCGGGGGCGAGGAGGCCGGAGGACACACAGGGGGAGGAGATCGCAGCCCCCGCTTGCCCCGCGGCCCCGCGCCGTTGCTAAGCTCTCCAAGGCCTCGGAGAGACGCGATCTGGGAGAACGGTTGCCATGGTAACTGGGCACCCCAGCCTCTAGCGCTTGGCCACTGAGGGAGATGCAGCCAATCAGAAGCTGCGGTGTTTCCGGGGACCCTCCCCCGTACGTGGGCGGGGGGTCAGGAGGTGCGGAGAGAAGACGGCGCGGTTCTTGCAACATTCGAGAGATGCCTCCTCCCGCGGGCGCGCGGGGACACTTCCGGAGCAGCACTGGCGAGCCTGCACACTCCCCTGGATCCCGGAGGAGGCGTCATTCGCAAGAACGCGGACTCCACGTGGGGTCCCAGGACCCTGCGGGGGAGTCTGAAGCCTCAGACCCTCCTGTCATGTTTCTCTGGGGCGGGCTAGTGAGAGAAAAAGTTAACTTCCTGGAGATTCCTCGTAGCACCTCACACCGGGAGCCTGGGGCTGAGGGCTGTCCAGCCATTTTCAGTAGAGGTCCTGAGGTCCCAACTGGAGAGCCACAAGCTCAGGGCGGACTGCTTGGTGACGCGCGTGCGCCGGTTTAGGAGCAGGGTAGCTACGTGGAAGCCCCGAGAGTATCCCGGAGGTCTGGGACTCCTGGAGTAGGCGACTGTCTGTGTAAACATGCGCACTAGCAAGGGTCACTGCCTGGGTGCAAAGGGTTTGTGCTCTGCATGCCTAATGCGTGTGTCTGAGTGAGGGCGGGCATGTTGGGAGGAGGGTTTCCATCACCTTCCTCTCGTCAGTCGGACACCTACTGTCACCACAGACCCCTCCCTCCTTTCCGGACAGGACTTTTCCGAATAGGCGCACACTTGAGCACTTAGCTGAAAACTTCAACGCCCCCAGTCTAGGACCCAGGTCCCCAGGTCCCCAGGTAGGGACATCTGGAAGAGTAAACCGGCAGATAGCCTCCCTCCCCACGACATGGCTGCGCATCTGCGAGCCAGCCGCCCAGGTGCGCCGGAGGGAGGTCGCGGTCCCGGCGCGCAGAGTGCCACGCAGCCGCAAGGTGGCGCCATAGTCGCAGTAGCGCTTGCCTGCTCAGGCCGCTCCAGATAAGAGAGTGCGGAAAGCGCGGCGCGGCTGAGACGCGACCAGGACGCAGGGAGGACGGACCAGCAGGACAGACCGACCGGGGGCCCGGCGGGCGGAGGGCAGCGCAGCGCAGCCACGTCCCCCCTGGATCCGCCGGCAGCCGGGCCCGGGGCTTCCGACATGCCCCCCAGGTAGGTCCTCGGGCTGGTGACTGGGAGGGACAAGGGACCCGGGACAGCCTAGTCCTCGCGCGCTGGCTGCCTTCGGCGCATCCTCTGGCGCGGACGCCCCATCGCGGCTGGCAGCTGGCGTTCAGGGTTCCGGGTTGTCTCCCCTAGAGAACTCAGGACCGCCAGACTGCTGCTTAGCGGCGGGTTCATGGCGGGGTCAGCGGCCCGGGGCCGGCTCAGCCCGCACATGGGCTAGAGAGGCGAGGGGAAGGGAAGGGGAGCTGGCGGGCGGGGCTGGCAGGGGCGCTGCCCTGGCACAGCTCGGCGCCTGGCAGCGGGGCGGGTGGGGCGCGGGCTAGGAGCTGCCACCGCCTCGGGGAGGGAAGCCCGGCCGGGTTGCGGCTGCAGGTAACGGGCCCGAGACCCTGCAGACCAGGAGGGGAAAGGGGCAGGGCGGGCGAGCGGGCGGCCCGGGAGCTCAGGGCCAGGCTCGGGGCCCGGGCCGCCCGGCCGCCAGAGTTGGGGGCCAAGAGAAAAAGCTGGGAGCCGAGGGACTCGGGCCAGTGCGCTCCTTCGCTCTGTCTGAAGTTGGAAAACTTTTTCCCGAGTTTGAGGTGGCCGAATTCCGGGGCAGAAGGGCCGAGGGGAGATGGGGAGGGAGGCGCCGGGTCCGCGAATGTGGAGCCCAGGCCGAGGCCGGTCCGGAACGCGGGTGGGGCGCAGGCCGGGGTCAGGGCCGCAGCCGGCTGAGCTCTGTGCCCGCCCGGGGCGCTGCCCCCTCCCTCCCCTGGGAGCTGCGTGGCTCCCCCCTCCCCCCCACCTGCTTCCTGCCTCAGCCTCCTGCTCTGATATAACGCCCTCCCCGCGCCGAGGCCCGGCCTTCGTTCTCTGCCCGCCACGGCAGCCACTGCCTCCGCTCCGGCGCCGCTGCCCGACCCCAAACAAGGATCTGACAACCCCCGCCAGGGCGGCGTCGTGGTGGGCACCACTCTCCCGTCCTCCGAATCACTTCCCCAACTGGGGCAACTTCTCCCGAGGCGGGAGGTGCTTCTTACTCGGCTCCCTTTCTCCCAACTTGGGCAAACTTCTGAATGACTTTTCCTGAAGCGGACATTTTACTTAAATCGGGTTACTGTCTCCAAAAGGGTGACTTCGCCAGAACAGTTTTCTCTTGGAAGTCCCCAGCACCCAGCCCGTGTGCCCAGGAGTGTCTGGATCTGGGGCCCCCAGGCCAGCCTGGCCTCCTGTCCATCAGCAGTCGTTCTCTTCCTGTGCCTTCTTCTTCTTCTGGCCGACTGGCCTAGGCTGCCACTCTCGGAGGCCCCGGTCCTCCTGCACCAGTGCCCAGGCCCTGGCGCTCCATGATGCCCCTGCTCAGCTGAGGGGAAGGGGAAGTGGAGGGGAGCAGTGCCGGGCGAGGTGCAGGCGTCCAAGGCGCCGCCAGGCTCTGACTCGGCTGGTGTGTCCCCCCGCAGGAGAGTGTGCTGGGCAGACGATGCTGGACACGATGGAGGCGCCCGGCCACTCGAGGCAGCTGCTGCTGCAGCTCAACAACCAGCGCACCAAGGGCTTCTTGTGCGACGTGATCATCGTGGTGCAGAACGCCCTCTTCCGCGCGCACAAGAACGTGCTGGCGGCCAGCAGCGCCTACCTCAAGTCCCTGGTGGTGCATGACAACCTGCTGAACCTGGACCATGACATGGTGAGCCCGGCCGTGTTCCGCCTGGTGCTGGACTTCATCTACACCGGACGTCTGGCTGACGGTGCAGAGGCGGCGGCGGCGGCGGCCGTGGCCCCAGGGGCCGAGCCGAGCCTGGGCGCTGTGTTGGCCGCCGCCAGCTACCTGCAGATCCCTGACCTCGTGGCGCTGTGCAAGAAGCGCCTCAAGCGCCACGGCAAGTACTGTCACCTGAGGGGAGGTGGCAGTGGCGGCGGGGGCTATGCGCCCTACGGGAGGCCAGGCCGCGGTTTGAGGGCCGCCACGCCCGTCATCCAGGCCTGCTACTCTTCCCCGGCCGGGCCTCCGCTGCCGCCCACCTCCGAGCAGCCGGCCGGCCCCGAGGCCGCGGTCAACACGCACTGTGCAGAGCTGTACGCCTCGGGGCCCGGCCCCGCCGCACTGTGCGCCCCCGAGCGCCGCTGCTCCCCGCTCTGCGGCCTGGACCTGTCCAAGAAGAGCCCGCCGGGCTCCGCGGTCCCCGAGCGGCCCCTGAGTGAGCGCGAGCTGCCCCCACGCCCAGACAGCCCTCCCAGCGCCGGCCCCGCCGCCTACAGGGAGCCCCCGCTCGCCCTGCCACCGCTGCCGCTGCCGCCCTTCCAGAAGCTGGAGGAAGCCGCGCCCCCGCCGGACCCGTTTCGTGGCGGCAGCAGTCCTGGACCCGAGCCCCCCGGTCGCCCCGACGGACCCAGCCTCCTCTACCGCTGGATGAAGCACGAGCCGGGCCTGAGCAGCTACGGTGATGAGTTGGGCCGGGAGCGTGGCTCCCCGGGCGAGCGCTGCGAGGAACGCGGGGGAGACCCAGCCACCTCGCCTGGGGGGCCCCCGCTCGGCCTGGTGCCACCGCCGCGCTACCCAGGCAGCCTGGACGGGCCCGGCGCGGGCGGCGATGGCGATGACTACAAGAGCAGCAGCGAGGAGACGGGCAGCAGCGAGGATCCCAGCCCGCCCGGGGGGCACCTGGAGGGTTACCCCTGCCCGCACCTGGCTTACGGCGAGCCCGAGAGTTTTGGGGACAACTTGTATGTGTGCATCCCGTGTGGCAAGGGCTTCCCTAGCTCTGAGCAGCTGAACGCACACGTGGAGGCGCATGTGGAGGAGGAGGAGGCACTGTACGGCAGGGCCGAGGCAGCGGAGGTGGCAGCCGGGCCCCCTTTTGGCAGCGGCGCGGACAAGGTCGCCGGGGCTCCGGGCGGCCTAGGAGAGCTGCTGCGGCCCTACCGCTGCGCGTCGTGCGACAAGAGCTACAAGGACCCGGCCACGCTGCGGCAGCACGAGAAGACGCACTGGCTGACCCGGCCTTACCCGTGCACCATATGCGGGAAGAAGTTCACGCAACGCGGGACCATGACGCGGCACATGCGCAGCCATCTGGGCCTCAAGCCCTTCGCGTGCGACGCTTGCGGCATGCGCTTCACACGCCAGTACCGCCTCACGGAGCACATGCGCATCCACTCGGGCGAGAAGCCCTACGAGTGCCAAGTGTGCGGTGGCAAGTTCGCACAGCAACGCAACCTCATCAGCCACATGAAGATGCACGCTGTGGGCGGCGCGGGCGCGGCTGGAGCGCTGGCCGGCCTCGGGGGCCTCCCCGGCGTCCCGGGCCCCGACGGCAAAGGCAAACTTGATTTCCCGGAGGGCGTCTTTGCCGTGGCCCGCCTCACGGCGGAACAGCTGAGCCTGAAGCAGCAGGACAAGGCGGCTGCGGCCGAGCTGTTGGCGCAGACCACGCACTTCCTGCACGACCCCAAGGTGGCGCTAGAGAGCCTCTACCCGCTGGCCAAGTTCACCGCGGAGCTGGGCCTCAGCCCAGACAAGGCTGCGGAGATGCTGAGCCAGGGGGCTCACCTGGCCGCCGGTCCTGACGGCCGGACCATCGATCGTTTCTCTCCCACCTAGGGCGCGTCTCCCGGCCGCCCTGCCCTGCCGCTGCCCGCGCGGCCAGGCTCATATTCCTGGAGCACGGATGGACACGACTAGCAGCAGCAGCAGCAGCGTAGCAGCAGGGCGGCCCCACCTCTCGCGGCCTCACCTGGCCTCACTGCTTTGTGCCTTAGCCCGGGGTTGGGGTTGGGGGAAAACCCCGGGTCGGGGTGGGATGAGGGAAGGGAGATTTATATTTTTGATATCAGCGTTGACCAAAGGAGACCCCCCGGCCTCTTCCTGTGGTCTTGCGGCCCCCCTCCTCCGGCTCCGAGCCACTGTAGGTGAGGAGGGCTGTCACTGTTGGGGCGCTCCCAGCCCTACCTCCGGCCCTTGCGACCACACCCACTCTCACTGTGAAACTCCCGGCGGGGTCGGCGTCGGGCAGAGTTGGGGAGAGGGGAGGGGACTGAGCCCGCCGGAGGCCCTCCCTGCCTGCTCTAGCCCGCCTCGGGACTGATAATGTGAAGTTCCTCATTTTGCACAAGTGGCACTAGCCCCAGGGCCAAACCTTCCCTCCCGACCACCAGGGCTGGGCGCTCCAGAGCCATGGCGCAGACAGCCTCGGTCTACCCAGGCTCCGGCTCCAGCGGTGTCCCCTTCCCTTCCCTGGGGCCCGGACCATATTTATTGCATGCGCCCCGGGCGGCCCCCCCATCCCGAGCCCAGACTGGGCTGGGCTGGGCCTCGGTCTCCTTAGCTCCCTCCTCCTCAAGTTTGTATATGTCCTACTTTGTACACAGGCTCTTTCCAGGGCCGCTTCCATTTTCTATACTCAACCAAACAGCAATAAAGCAGTAACCAAGGTCCCTAAACCTTGCCACTCTCTTGTGCCCCTACCTGAGCACCTTGCTGTGCTGCAGCAGAGTGGGTCGGAGGGTGTGTGGGCACACAGGTCACAGGCTTGGCCTGCCCGCCTTCCCTAACCCCCAAAACAGATCGCAAGACGTAACATCATTTCATAACTAAAGATTTATTAAGGAAACAAAACCAGTGCTGCAAATGGGACAGACAGAAAAGAGATGGGTTCCCACCCACCCAGCCACTGGCCTCAAAGATTCCAGGGAGAGCTGGGTCTCCTGAGCTCTGAGTCCCCGGAGGACTCACCCCACGCCGCTGGCCTGGGCTGTCCTGCACAAATCCCTCCGCGGGCACAGTCTCGGGCCTCTGGGAGGGCAGAGCATATACCCACGCTCTGGGCAGGCTGTACAGTCAGAGAGCGGGCTGGGGAGACTGCCCTGCTGGTCCCGATAAGATGTACCTTTTCTTTACCTAAAAGCCTGCTTTCCCCTCTTCCCTTCTCCTCCTCCCTGGCTGAGGGACCAGTCTCTCTCATTGTAGAAAGCCTCTTGAGTGAGGGTGTGAATATAGGTGCCAGTTAAAGAGGCAACAAAAAATTTCAGAGCTGAAGGGCCCCTGTGCCAGTTCTGGGAAGTGAAGGGCAAAGCTGGAGGCAAGGTAAATGCTTCAGGCTGCCTAACACTCCCGAGGGCACGGGCCATCCAGCCACAGGCCGGGCGGTCCCCTAGGACACGGGGCTGCGGAGCGAGTGGGAAGTGGGAAGCTTCACCAGGTTCCTGCTGCAGGTGGCAGAGAACTCCCAAGAGGAGGAGTGAGCTGGGGCAGTGAAGAGCAGGGCCAGTAAAAGGGACTAAAAAGAAAGGGAGGAGGATGAGGGGATGCTGAGGGGACAAGGGTGGTGGTGGCAAGAAGAGTCGGAAAGTTTCTGAAAGGGGACCACAGTAAAAGGCAAATGAGAGTGTGAGCAGAAGGCCACCCAGGAAGCACGGGGCTGAGACCAGATACCTCTTCCCTGTGGCCCAGGACGGCGCAAGGGAAGGCAAGGGGCAGAGTGCAGGGGCCCAGACTGGAGGAGACAGGAAGAGGAGCAGCAGGGTGGGTGTTGGGGTGAGGGCAGAAGAGGTGGGGGCCTGGGGCTGCTGTAGGGACATGCTGTCCGGAACCCAACTTGGTCCACAGGGGAATCCTTGAGCCTCTGGGGGCTGGAGACACACCCCGGACACTTCATGACACAGCCAAAGCTTCTCGGACACATTTAGGACAGAGGTTCTACAGATGACGGGCCCTGTGATTTCGCCTGCGTCTGAAGGAAACACTAACACCCTGCCTCATCGCCATCGCAGAGAGCGCAGGAGCCCCTGGGTGAGCAGGCTTTCCCAACCTCGGAACGAGATGGGAGGGGAGGAAGGCTGAGGCCGGGCAGCCCACGGCTTGCCCACCTGTTGTTGCTGTAGCTAGCCACTTCCCGCTAAATCCTGGCAGCTCAGGAGGGTCCCGGCAGCTTCCACCAACCCTTGGGAGGGCTCTGTGAGGAGCAGCTCCCCCACAGCACGGCCACGGCGTGGGTTGGAAGAGGATGGTTTATTGTCGGGGTGGACTGGTGGCTCAGGCACGTGGGCATCTTCCGTGCTACACTTGGCGCCTGGTGGCCTCTCAGGAACGGTTCCATCGGGGTGGCCCCGGTGTGTCCCCTCAGCCCACCTGGGCCCATGCGAGGAAGGCTGGGATGTCCCGTACAGGCACATTCCTTGTCAGCGCCTTCACACGAAGGTTCCGGTCATCCGTCAGCAGCACCACCTCCCGCAGTAGACGGATGGGCTCCTCTGTCATAAAGAAAGAAGGGCTGAGATGGGGGACAGGCCTTCCCCTGAAAGGGAATGTGGTTCTGGAGAAGCGTGACAAGCTTTTCCTCCCTGGAGTCCAGTCTCGGGCCTGGGGCTACAGGGGACCAGCATGGCCTCACGGCTGCACTTCTGCCCCACACCTTGTGCACAGGGCTCTGTTCTGCCTGTGCCAAGGAGATGCAACAGCTAGTTTCCCAGGAAACAGAGGGAGCGGGAGCCCCTGGCTGTCTACTCCTTCTGCCTGCAAGCTGGTCTTGGACTCATAATACCCTCTCTTTTTGCACATTTTCTTCTAGGGCCAGGAGGTTGATGCTTTATGCATCTCGAGGTAGAAAACCAAAAAGTAATAGAAAGCAGACACAAGACCCCCAGGTCTGGGGAGAGGGGTTAGCTCATCAGAGCTTCGGGCCAAGACGAGACAGGCAGGGGTCTTGATGGACCATGCCAAGGAAGCCCCAGCCACGTGCAGCTGATTTTTCTGTACTGAAGTAAGTTACGCACATCAAACAACATACAGAAGGGTAAAAAGGCAAAGCAAACTGAGATTATCTTATACCCAGAGAGAGCAGCCTTCCAGATTTCTTCATGCACATTTACAAGTACACACCCTTGAGTGCCTGTATCTGAACTTTTTTCCTCACAACATCGCCATCATACTGCCCAGATTTTATTCAAAGTGTAGAGCTCTAAAAGGCCTCTCTATACCAGCACAGATAGCCTTCACTTTTTTTTTTTTTTTTTTAGGTTTTTTGAGACAGGGTCTTGCTTTGTGGTTCAGGCTGGCCCTGAGCTCAGCCTCCAACTCACATCACAATCCTCCTGCCTCTGCCTCCCGAGTGCTGGGATTACAGGCGTGAGCCACCACGCCCGGAACTGTGGTATGTGGTACTGGTTGCTGCTGGGTGTGGGTCTCCTCGCCCAGTATTGTTATGTGGTTACCGGGGAATCAAACCCGGGCCCTTGCGCTTGCAAGACAGGCGCCGGAACCACTGAGCTAACTCCCCGGCCCTAGCCTTCACTTTTTTAAAATGACCTTTCCGGCATAATCTGTTATCTCTCGTCCCTTCTCTAAGTGTTAAGTACTGGAAAGAACTTCAAAGTGGGCCAAGTGCTCACATGGGACCACCACCATGGCATACCCATTCCTCAGTCCCAGGCTGGGCATTTCCTGGCAGACAGCAGCAAGGCACAGGAAATGTCTTGCTGTGCTCAGGGACTGACTGCGTGGGCCGGCTGGGCCGGGACTGCAGACACCCACGTCTGACCTGAGTGGTCTCAACTTGCCAGCTTCAGGCAGGGAGGCTGAGAACTGGCTTTCGGCCTCAGCCTCGGGTAGAGCCTGGCGGTGGGGGTGGGGCAGCTCATGGGGTTGATGATGGTAAGAGAAGAAGATGGGAGGAAAGAGGCTGTGCTGGGGTCAAGAGGCTGTGGTGGGCAGAGGAAGAAGGCAGAGGCTAAGGAAAGGGGGCCCACCCCTGTGGGGGCGGAGTACGGGGTGGTGGTATGCAGTATACACTGGGGCTCCCAGCTAGCTGTCTGGGTCTGTCTCCAGCCCCATCACTCCTGCCCTGGCCTCAGATCAGGAGAGTCCCAGACCTTAGGTCAGCCAACCACGGCCCAGTGTTGCTGGCAGGGGTCTGCAGGGGTTTCTGTGGATACTTTGAGACATTTTTAACAATAAACATCCTCTGTTTTGACACTGGTAACTTCACTTTGTTAGAAACCAGAAACTGTCATCTTGTCAGGCCCCATCCGCCATAATCCACATGATTTTAAAATTCAACATCGTTTACATATAAACATTTGGTGACGGTTTCTCTGTGAATCTGACAAGTTAATCTGCTAAGAATTCACACTGACAAATGAGGTTTGATTACACCAGCCGCTGTTGATGTAATTCTGATAGGGGCGGTCCCCAGGATGCCAATGGGTTCCTGCAGGCTCGTTGGGGTCAAGGGGGGTTGAGTAGAGAGGGACTAGGAGAGCCAAAGTCAAAATGCATCCATCCTAAGAAACAGTCCTGAGGTAGAGCCACATATGAGCCACAAGTCCCAACACAGCCACCTGCAATCCTGCCCACCTCTCCGGTAGGAGGTACCATCTGGAAGCTGCCCCTAGGGCAGAACACAGGCTCCTATGGCTTGGCCAGGGCTCCTTTTCATCACCTGAACATTCCAAATCTGGCCCTGTGGGACAGTACCTACAATCCACGTGGCATGCCTCCTTTGAGGAACAGCAGTCATGGACCATGATGAGCTTCCGGCAGAGAGACTCAGACAGTGGACAAGGGTTGCACTAACGTGGGAGAGAAGACAATCCCTAGAGCAGTGCAAAAGCTGGGGCTCAGGATGAGTGGAGAAGACAGATGGGTGACAGGGATGGGGCAAAAATGAGGAGACTTCATGAATGCAGACAGGAAGCAAATGGTGAGAATGAGCGGTTCTACAGATGACAGTGATCGAGAAGGCGCTAGGAATTCCTTCCAAAAGAAGAAATGTTGGAACCCTGAGAGCCAGGAGCAGAAAAACCCTGGATGTCATTGACCCTTTGGGGGAATGTGCAGGAAGGAGCTCAGGGCTGAGGGTGAGGTGGTCAGGCACTTGGAAGAGAGCTCGCGGGTGAGCCTCTGGCCCAAAGATGAAACTGCCCAAAGCCTCTGGCCCAAAGAATTTCTGAAAACTGGGCTACAGGTGCAACAGCAAGTTCTCCCTGACCTCCCAACTCCATTCAGCCTGCAAAGTGCTACAGCTCCTGGTCACAGAGACTAAGGAAAAAGCCTAATCCTTTTGGGGAAGTACTCTGTCCCCAGGCCTGATTTGGGTAAACATTCTATGGGCCAAGAGACCCTGGGGGCTGTGCTGCTCAAAGTGGCCGAAGAGCTGGGCTCAGGCGACCATGGCCAGAACAACTGCACGAAACTACCATGATTTTCTTGATGTCAGCGGGAACTCAAGAGGATCAAAAAAAGTAGATGCCGATCAAGTTGGAAAACTCATTGCTTAAATCTGCGCTTCCTGGGCTAGATTCATCCTTAGTTGGCCTGGGACCCACCTGACATTCCCTGGGGATGAGGGAGCTGGGACTGGGAAGGCTGACCTCTGACAGGGCAGGAAATGGGCTGGCTTAGGCTTGCACGACAGGCCCAGGACAGTCAGCAGAGGGGGCCTTCTCGGGGCTGAGGATGGGCCCAGCGGTGGGCAAAGGGACAGGTGATGTGAGGCAGAAGCCAAGCTGTACCTTTGCTGGTGGGCATGAAGTCCTTGGCTTTGTCTTTGCAGTAGTGGAGGCAGCAGGACAGGATCAGGTCATCATTGTTACCCTGAAGGAAGACAGTGTGAGAAGCGCATTGGGCAGAAGGGGGCGCCATGAGGAGGAGGCAGAAAAGTACTCGCAGGGCCATGTCCAGGGTCGCTCCCATGCATGCCCTGCCCTGCTTGGCCAGGTCTAACTGCACTATGTGATCTAGGGACAAAACCCTCCCCAACCCCGGGCCTTAACTGTGGCTGCCCTCTCAGCAGCCCAGACTGGCAGGGTTTCCTTTGGCCTCTCCATCCTGGAGAGGCTGTTGTGACTGTGGGCTGTGGCTTTTCTCTTTCCCGCTGGGGTCTCACCAGTTGGCCTGTGATGTCCTCACTGCGGAAGGCGATAGATTCAAGTTCATTTCCTCGGCTAGTGAGGGCCCGTAGGCAAGAGTCCCGACTCTCGAATCGCCGCTCAAGAAACTCAATGGATTTTCGGGCTTTTTCTTGTACCACGCGGGCATAGCCCCCGGCTCTGTGGTCTGTCTCCTGCCCTTTGGCCAGGCCATCCAGCTCATTGATCACTGATGAGACAGAGCCCACATGGTATTAGTCTCAGCAGTCAGCAATTATTCCTGCCTTTATCTACGGTCTGTCACTGACTGTCCCAGCAGCCCCTTCAGACTACAGGGGTTTCTTCCCAACAGGGGTCTTCCAGTGAAACGAGGGTAGAAGGGGAGCTTAAGGGGAAAAGAGGGGTCTTAGACTTTTTTCTTTTGGGGGTGGTGGTGCTGGAGGTTAAACCCAGGGTCCCCAACTCTTTATTTTGAGTGTCTCAGTTGCCTATGCTGGGTTCAAATTTGTGAACTTCCTGCTTCAGCCTCCTAGAGTGCTGGGATTATAGGCATGTGCCACTGTGCCTGGCTAGGAAGAGTCCCAGAGTTTCACACTGTCCTGTGCCCTTTTTGCCTCTTCCTTGGGCCTTGCCCTCCTGCTGGGAGGAACTTTTAGGATTTTCTGGAGCTGCTGTACTCAGAATGCATCTCGCTCCTCCAATGCATTCTTTAGTTACAAAGCTTTCTCAGGAGAGGCAAGAGTATGTATGTGACAGCTAAAGGGAAAGTGAGGCACTCCCCCTGAGCTACTGGGGCCTCCAAGCAAGTAGAGGCAAAGTCCTATAGCCAACCCCTCTGGCAGAGCGCAGGGAGTCACGACAGAGGCAGAGCAGCCATAGCTTCATTTGCACAGGCCCTGGTATTCCTCAAAAACATACCCTTGGCACATACCTCCCTGATACTACACGTGTGTGTATGTGTGTGTGCGTGCGCCTGCCTGCCTGCCTATGTGTCTGGGACACGGTTTCATTTTCTGGTGAAGATTCTTTCCAAAATTCCAGCCAAAAGCCTGAGGTCAAGTGGGAAATATGCGCTCCTTGGGGGCTCCGGGAGAGTTTGGGGTCTGAGGCCTCTCCTCAGTAGTGATTCATGGCTTGGGGAAGCGACATGAGCATGCTGTTCCATGGTGAGCCTGGCACTCATTGTCTGGGTATTCAGAGACATTCTCTGGACAGGGCCCATGTAAGAGCGCTCGTGTGCATGTGCACACACACACACACACACACACATGCCCGCACACACACATACACGCACACGCGCGCACACGTGCACGGTGCCCATTAGGAACCCGAGGCTGCCATGTCCACACGATACATGGCTGAGGCTGGGGAAGAATGGTCGATGGGTGGATGGTACAGCAAACAGAACATCAAACAGGAAAAACTGGTATTCTATCCCAAAATCTGCTTTCCTGCTTCCAAACTAAACAAGCTTCAAAGGAGAAGCTTGTTTGTGCTTCTGCACCAGGCGGGACTTCTCAATGCTGGGGTCAGGCCTAAGGAGCATGAAGCAGGTTAAAGAGCACAAGAAACAAGCAGGGAAAGCTGTCAGCTTAACCCTTTGCTGCTCCGGGAACAGGCCAGAGACTAGCTGTGAATAGGAAGCCCCTCTTCGAAGAGGCGAAGAGTCAGGCCTGTGTGGACAAGAGAGCTGTCAGTTCCCAGAGCCCTGAGGGTCTGCCACTGTGCTCTTCACAGCCCCAGTGTTTTGTTGCTGCTCCCTCCCCAGCAAATGTGGATCTCTCTAGTAAAAACGCAAGTTCCTCTGAGCAAGGGATGCTTCTCTTGGGAACAAGAAGCCTGAGCACAAGACAGAGTACAAGTAATGTTGGTGACTGAGAGCCCTGCTACCCTCAGGAGGTGTCTGAAGCACCGTCCTAATCTTAGGGAGCTCCAGAGACCTCGACAAGCACTCTTGGCTGGATCTTTTCCTGACCACCTAGCGCACGCGCGCGCACACACACACACACACACACACACACACACACACACACACAACTTCACTTTTCCTTCCTTTGAAACCTCATGGGTGAGGAGTGCAGACTCATACTGTGAAAGGCGGCCACCCCGAGCCCAGGGGTGAAGCAAGAAGGCAGGGCAGCATGAGTCTTGCTGCTCTGCCTGACTGACAGCAGTCGCAGTCAGCAGTCCTGCGCCAGCACCCATGACCAGAGAGTGGTAAGCACCCCAGTGGTACAAATCCACAGGCAGAAAATTTTTCCTGAGGTCTAAAGACCTGGGTTTAGGAGGTTCTGGCCAGGCCGGCCACATGGGGAGGGGAAGGAAGACCGGGAGGGTGGAGGCGGGAGGAGGGCTGCTTCAGTGCCAACATTCTCAGGTGGTGCTAACGTGTTTCCCACAACCCCCAGGGTTCTACAGGCTCTGCAGGGGCGGATGTTTCCTGCCCTTTGTTTCCACCCCCATCTGGCACTAAGACATTTGGGACTGGGAGGGAAGGCCCACTAGAACATCTTGGCATAGATGTCAGAGGTGGCTTGGCAGGCAGACTGCCAGTCTGGTGGCTTTTCCAGAGGACAGGGCTTTCAAACTTGCTCTAAGTGGCTGTAGAGAAGGAGGACATTTAAAAGTCTGGGCTTCATAACCATCTCCCAGATCCTCTGCCTCCACAGGACAGCCATCAGCTATATTAGTTATATCAACGATACTGGACTAGAGCCCAGAGGCCAAAGCCTGCTCTGAAGATGACCCACACAGAGCTCCAAGAACGAAGGGTGCCCACTCTGTCTCCTGGAGACAGTCCAGCTGGGCTCCTTCGGCCAGAGGGTGGAAAGCAAGCTCACTGAGTCCCGAGATGCTGATCCTGCGCCAGCACCCATGACCAGAGAGTGGTAAGCACCCCAGTGGTACAAATCCACAGGCAGGAGCGAGGGCATGCTCTGGTAGGTTTGCATCAGCCTGGCCTTCGGGTGACACTGGCTAAAGGAATGCTACCTCGAACCAACAGAACGATCATGAAAAGCTACAAGACAATCAGACCAAAGGCATCTAACCACTTCAAAATCCTCCCAGCCTCCCTGCCAGACCACCCAGCAGCACTGCCGTTATCTGCCAGGGCCGACTGTTTACCAATAACGGGAACCAGCTTTGCTGTTTTACTGCGAGCTTTATAAGGATAAAAACAAGGGCTGGGCTCATGCAGCCTCTGGTTGCTGGGACACAGGAGTCCATTTGCTCAAGCAGTTTAAGCCATGGATCAGCCATAATAATTTGAACTGCTTTGATTATTAAACAATTTTCCTTGCCCCACGCATTCCCTACTTCCTTGCAAATCCTGTCTTACACACGCACAGCAGGGCCCTGCCTGCCTGACCCCAGGCATGAGGCATGTGTGGAGGGGGCTGCTGCACACATGCAGGGCTGCTCTGCCTTCCTGCCCGGCTCACCGATGAGGGGCACCACCAGGATGTACTTCCTGCTCTCCAGCAACCGTGCCAGACTGGCCAGGTGGTCAATGAAGCCGTTGGTGTCTGGTATGAGGAACAAGGGTCTGATCTCCAGCTCCATCTGCCTCATCTGACTCTGGTCCTCCAGGACAGCCTACAGGGACACAGAATGGTAAGGAGACAGTGAGCACACAAGCAGATAGCGGGCCAGAGCCCCAACCGACAGAGCAGCAGCATCCTGCTCTCAGGCACCTCTTCCTCGGCAGGCTGGCGGCTGAGCAAAGCTCTGAGCGAAACACTGACTGGATGGCCCACGACATGGGGCATCACTAAGTCCTGCCTGGGACTGAGAAAGGATGCTGACAACCTTTAAAATAAAAGTTCTCAGAAGGTAGGATTCGGGCAGAAAATCAAGAAGGGAGAGTTAAATTTTTGTTTTTGTTTTTGTTTTTTTAATTTTTGAGACAGAGTCTTATTATAGGTCAGGCTGGCCTGAAACTCATGGCGATCCTTTTGCCTCAGCTTCTCAAGTGCAAGTATTATAGACACGTGCCACTACATCTAGCATTTATTAATATCTGAATAGAATCTGTTACTTCAATTTACTTTGTTTTGTATTTATTTATTTATGTTTTTGGAGACAGGGTCTTGCTTTTTTTTTTTTTTTTGTAGTTCAGGCTGGCCCTGAGCTCACTATGTAGCCTAGGCAAGCCTCAAACTCAGCAATCCCCCTGCCTCTGCCTCCTGAGTGCTGAGATTATAGGTGTAAGCCACCACACCCGGCATTGTGGTAGGTGGTACGGATTGCTGATGGGTATGAGTCACCATGCCTCCCTATGTTGTTTGTGGTTACCAGGGATCGAACTTGGGACCTTATGCTTGCAAGGCAGGCACCAGAACCACTGAGCTAAATCCCCGGCCCCTCATTTTGTATTCAAACAAACAAATCTACTAAAAATACAAATCCAAAGTTAAACTTTAGGCAACTTAAAAAACATGGGTAGCAGACCAACAGCCCTAGCCTGCAGCAGCAGGATTCTCTGCCAGTGAGATAAGTCCAAGCTTACACGTGTGAAGAGCTGTCCTGCCTGGTTCACTATTTCCTAAACTTTTTTTTTTTGTGTTGTTGTACGTTTGCTCCTTTGTCACAAAACTATACAAGGGATACTATCACTGACTTCATGTTTTTCTTTAAACTGACTTTGTCAAGTCACTTTTTCCTTAGTCGCTTTTGCAGCACTGCTCTCTGGAGTATTGAGGATTTGATACCCTAGTTATATGTTTGCTACTACAAGCTGAATTGTCATAATACTGTCTGCCCTGTACCCTTTACAATCACTGCACATGGCACAAATGGTCTGTGAACCAGTCCTCAACCCTCAGAAGTACATGGCCCAGGGCTTTCTGTGCCACAGGCTTCCTATCTCTCAGGGAACTCCATGCACATCTGTGAAGGTCCAGTGTTCTCACAGTGGACAGTCTACGTGTGCAGCAGCTGGCCATCGAGTTACAAACTCTGAGTCTCTCTGTAACTATAGAACAGGGTCATTACTGTTTGCTTCCTCTTCTCGAGACCATGGGCAAGAAGCAAACTGGTCTGGTGCCTGCCAAGACAGTTGTGCTCCCTGAGTAGGGAGTCGATGGGGACCAATGTAAACCTGCCAGGGCAGGCAAGTAGGTGCCAGTATCCTCATGCCCTCTCATGGACTTCTGCCACACAACTACGTGGACACAGGTTCGGGTATGGCACTGGGGGAAGGTACATGCGTGCCAAGTGAGATGGGCCCACAGTGCTGGGTGTGCCACAGTCAGTGAGGAGGATGCACAGGCTTCGCTGACAGGGACAGTAAAACTGAAAGGGCATGCCTTCAAATGATGGGGGTGGCTTTTCTGTGACCTGCCAGGGACCTTTCCCTATGAGTAACTGTTGCTGCCACTGCCACCACAGCTGGAGGAAGGCATAGGCCAACGGGACTCTGGTAGCATGAGAAATAATGCTGAAGTCTTCCTACTAATCTCACGCAATGAGGGGAAAGTACCATTGCCGTAGGCTACCTTCCCAGGGGACTTGGTCAACTCCCTCCCAGAGGGCTGTGAAGGAGAGGGTGATACATAGCCCTCCGCTCTTGGCTTGGGCATTTTCAAGGAAACAGGAATGATCCTGCTCAGGACCAACTCACTGCTCTTCTTTATCACACAGAGAAGCATATCATTCCCACTCCTTCGTTCTCTAGGCTTTGGTTCACTATGCTGCTTTTCTGCTGCCAGGAACACTTTTTCTGGCCCCCTAGGTCCTAAATCTCCTACCTTTCTGTGTAAGAGGGAAAAAAAAAGCATTACCGTTTGGGCTGGCGTCAGTGGTGCCGTGCCTGCTGGCAATGGCGGGTACAAGGTTCTGAGTTCAACCCCCGGAGGGGTGGAGGTTGGGGGAAGCATCGCCACCTGTTTTGAGGAGGGTGGAGGACACTGACATCTGTAGTGACAGAGACTGATGTCCTAACTTTACACAGTACTTGTCATTCTCTTCACATCTGTTTTCCTATATTGAGACATGACACACTTGCCCTGGTTCGACTCCAAGAAGAGGAACTGGCTGCCATTTTTCAACCTGTATGAACAGTTAGCTCCTAAGATTTTGTATCATCCCACCTTTATGCTGGCAGTAGGCACGAGGGACATTAAAACAGCCAGCCTAGGGGCAAAGTGAGGCTACTTGGGTGTTCTTATGCCAAGACAGAAGCAAAATCCAGGAGCAGGGTTTGGGGAAGCTTTAAGATTTCTGGGTTTTTGAGGGCTTTGGTTTGTGGCCAGAAGCTGAATTGGCCAGACTCTTAGGAAGGTGACCGTCTTGCTGGCTTCTCTGAGGCTGGGGTAGGGTCAAGCTGTGTGCAGTTGGTTGGTCAAAGCTGGGCTGCCCTCATCCGGTCCCAGGGATGCCTGCAGACAACTTCCCTTAACCTGGTTCTGCCCAGTGAGTCACCACACAACTGCTTCCTGTTCCCCACACGCCCTCACAAAACCTCGGGAGGTAGAAGAAGCCGTCCCTCCTCTTTTGGGGTACCAGTGGGTCTTGGAGAAAGTACACCTGGGTCACGAGACAGACTCAGTTCCCTTGAAAAGAGGGGCAGACCAAAGACGGCTCAAGAGTCCCCAGCAATCCTATGGGTGTCTGCATTTCCGGCTCTCTCTCAGTGGCGAGCTGTGTGTGTGTGTGTGTAGCAATTGCCCTCCCGACTTTTCCAGATTGTACCCGTCAGATTCCTGGCAGCTGTGCACAGCGCCTGTGCTGGTTGTCACGTCCCATTCCACTCTCTAGGCTGCATGGTGAAAGAAGGACACAGGATGCGCAGGGAGTGGAAAAGCGATGTCGGTGGGGAGAGAGCCAAGTCCCCTCTCACAGCCATAGGACACTTGGGGAGAAGGGGGAAGCATACTGCTGTGGAGTTCAGAGGCCGGTAGTGAGATTTATTTTTGTTTGCATGAGTAAAAAGCTGCAGAAGCCTATGGTGGGGTGAGGAGGCACAATCGGAATGCTGAGGTTCAGACAGACTGCCCCTGGCCTAGAGTCAGATGTGCTGACCCGGAAGGAGACTTCCACAGGAACCCTTCTGATGGCAGTTAAGCCTGGGACGCTCTGGTCCTTAGTGTACTGGGAATCTGAGGAAAGGGCAGGCCCTCCAAACGGGACTGGTGGCAATAAGGCTCATGTTGGTACAAAGAATGAGGGAAAGAACTTAATTCTGTTTCTGGAAGGCGCTAAATAACCAACTTTCTCCAGAGCAAGCTGACAGAGACTGGGAAAAACATATATGTACACCAGTACTTAAAGAGGAAGCTAATCAGCTTGGGTCCTCAGGAAGGACCTCGCAGGTGAAGTTCCTTTTTCTATATGGTAGGAATGATCTTATACTGCTGACCCACTAAAAGTTTACAGCCTGAGTATTACAATTAAAAACAACGTAAAGAGCTGACAATGAAGTTGTGGAGCTTGGAGAACCCAGGTCATGAAGCAAGTTCAGCCTGGGAAAAGACCTTTTTAGGCCTTCCTTCTGCTCAAGGACTCCATCGGGAGTGTGAAAGCTTCCTTCCCTCTAACACGTGATAGAACCATGTAGCTCTAGTTGCCTCCGACCAGAGTAAAGTCTTCACCACAAATCAGAGGTTTTGTAACGTAGCAAATTTCCACAATCACCTTGTAAAAGAAAGTACCTTAGCTAAGTGTCTGACACACTAATTAGTAATAAACATCAGTCTCCATTCTTCCTAATTCTCTCTTTCACTTCCTTCATGTCCAAGAGGGTAATTATCTAAGGAAATCAATAAAGAACAGGACTGAGGATGGGGAACATAGGACAGAGAACTACGATGTTCATTCTAGTATGTAGGTACAATGGCATGCACATAAAGCCCAGCTGAGGCAGGAGGACTGTTTGAGTCCAAGAGCTCAGGGCTAGCCAGGACAATATAGTGACCTTTAAAAAATCCACAGTTTGTCTATCTATCTATCATCTACCAATCATTTGATACTGAGTCTCCCTGTATTGTCCAGACTGCTCTAGAACTTGCAACCTTCCTGTCTTAACGTCCCTAATAGTTGGGATTTATAGGTCTATTCCACTGTACCTGGGCAATACTACTGATTTTTTTTTTTAAGTTTTATCGAGACAGGGTCTCTCTTTGTAGTTCAGGCTGGTCCTAAACTCAGCCTCGAACTCTGCAATCCTCTGGCCTCTGCCTCCCAAGTGCTGGGATTACAGGCTTGAGCTACCACGCCCAGTACTATGGTATGTGGCACTGATTGCTAGTGGGTATGAATCACCACACCCAGTATTGTTGTATGTAGTTACTGGGGATTGAACTCAGGCCCTTGTGCTTGCAAGGCAGGTGCTGGAACCACTGAGCTAACTTCCCAGCCCCCAATACTACTGATATTTAAAAGCTATGTGAATATAAAAAGAAAACAGGGAGAGGCTTTTATAAGAACAGAACAGTTGGTACGATAACCACAGACAGAAACCAAGGGCAGCAGACAATGCACTGGCTACAGAAAGCAGGCCAAGCTCCCCTGGGAGCAGCGCTGCTAGCATCTTCATTTGCATGCACTGCTAGTGGGAAAACTGCTGCTTAGAACACCTTTTCTGGATGTCCAAAAGTACCCTAAGGCTTAACATTTTGTGTGTGTGCCAGTAGGGGGTTCACAGTGGGGACTGAACTCAGTGCCTTCACACTGACCCATATCTCTAGGCCTTTTAAATTTTTTTAATTTCCAGAGTTTGCAAAGTTGCTAAGTTGCCTAAACCAGGCCTGAACTTTCGAATCACCTACCTCAGCTTCTCACAGTACTAGGATTAAAGGCATATATCACCGTACCCAGATCCAGCCTTCTTTATAAAAATTATAACAATTCACTTGCTATCTCTTGTTTTATGAGGATTGATCTTATTTTCAAATCAGACTGTAAGGTGCTAAAAAAAGGAAGTGTCCACTTAAGAGTTTCTTTTATAGTACCTACAGAGTTTGGAATTCAATGAACTAACTCGCACAGTCTCCGAGTAGAGCACTTTAAGACAATCTGATTGAATTTTAATGGATAAACTTTGATCTAAAAAAGCCAAAGAAGCATTTCCTTCCCTGTGGGAGGAAGCAGCACAGCCAAGCATGACATCTCGGAGCCTGTTTTGAGCAGCAGTGTATCAGTGTTTCAGCCAACAGCCTGGACATTGAGGACGACAGGACACTGGCTGTTGCTGGAGCCAGTGACACAGGTGGGAGCGGCAAGAGCAACAGGAGTCTAGCACCGCGGTGTGCGGAGAAGCCGGGGCGGGCTTGGTGCCCAGCTCCGCGGGCTGATGTGCTTTCCTGCCCTGGCGTGAACGTGCCCCGGGACTGGTAGCGTGCCTGTCCCACCCTGCCTCCGACAGCTAGGAGCCGGGGCTGAGTGTCTGTCTTCCGCTAGTTTTCCATACAGGTGTGGGGGGCTCTGAGCATGCCTCATTGTTCCAGAACATGCCCCCCCCCCCAGCTGGTGGCGGTGTGAATGAACTGCGGCTATATTTAGAGTATAACTCCTGGGGCCATCACAAAGGACTGACTGCATCTTCAGGAGGGTGGGTGGGCGGGAAGGGGACAGGAGAGAGGCTATTTTCAGAACACATGTCATTGCTGGCTACAGAGCAAGACTGTAGCCATAATGCAGAGGGAAACAATAGCTGTGGCCAGAGGAAGAGCCTGTTATGTTTCAGGTGGGATGTTTGCAACTGCTCAGGAAACCTGACCCCGCCCGACAGCAGCACAAATCACAGTACAGCCTCTCTCGGAGGCAGGGAGGAGGCGGGGGGATTCACAGGCTGGGGCCAGTATTAGGTGCCAAGAGGCCACGCCTCGTGCCTGGAGGAGGATCTGCAATGACTGCTTGGCCCTGGGGGCCTGGTCAGGAATGAAACACTTCTGACCAATTTCCCAGACAAACCATGTACCCAGCCTTGGTCTCTGGACACCTCCCAAGAAGGCAACGGGAATGAAAAGCACTCAGGCGGAAAGCAGTATGATGGGCAGGACCAGCCCAATATGGAGCGCTGTCTCAGGCAACAAGGAAAAGCCTGGACTGAGCCAGAAAGTGTGGCCGCAAAGCCCCGCCGGGGGGGTGGACTTGGCACCCCCAACATCTAGGGGTCTGCCTAGGTGCTGCAGCTCCAGCTGCACAGGCCCTGAGAGCTCCCCACACCCTGTTTCTGACCTCCAGTTGGCCCCATTTACCAGCCTCTGTGCGACGCCGGAAGCGAGGAGGGACAGGCTTCAGAGGGAGGGCAGGCCTACTTACCTCCCCCATCCTCACAGATGAGCTGAGGCCCAGGGGTCTAGGTGGAAGCAGGGAAATGGGGGTGTGGCTACAGCCCCAGATCTCACTTGGACTTTATAGCCACCTTGGGGGCTGGAGGGATTTTGTTCAACCCCATCTTCATATCCCCTTCCCCAAACATGTGTGGTTCCTGTTTTGCTGCATCTGTAAAAGGCGCTGGGAACTGGGGACTTGCCTTACACCTCTAGGTTAACACCCTGGAGACTGGTGGAGTTTAGAGTAGTGTAATTTACAGCCCATGTCTCCGATCTTTGATTCTTCTTTCTTCCTTATTGTATTAGTGTGACCCAGGTACCTGCCAACAATAATGGCCTCTCTAGCTAGGAGCCTCTCCTCCACTCCCAGGACAATTTATACCTTTTCCTTGGGATTTTCCCCCCTTAAATTAAACAAAAAGAGGAAAAATAGAGAAGGTTAACATGGGTTTGGCGCGCTGGAGCCCCGTGGTTCTGGGCAGGGAGCCAATGGCCTGAGGGCACACACATGTGTGTGCTCTCCCAGAAGGGCCTTCACCGGCCCTGTTTTACAGCCACCTCGGCACAGACTCCAGGGTTCACGCATATGGCCAGACAGATGTGTCTGGCTTACGTTCAAGGCTGGAAAATGAAGAATTATGGAAGTGAAGGGCCCCGGGCATTAAGGGGGGGGAAGGAAAAGGGGGAATTTTTCCTCTGCTGAGAAATCCTCCTGTGGCTGTGAGGCTGGAGCAAAGAGGCTGACAGGAGGCAGGGCCGCCAGCAGCAGTGCATGTGGGGCCTGTTCTTAAAGGGGCCACATCAGGCCACGCTTCAACAGCCTAGAGCAAGCCCTCTGGCCAAGGCCTGAGCAGCCTCTTCTGCAGGAGCTGATGGGGAGAATGGACCTCCCGAACAGGGCCACCCAGGGCACTGGAAGCCACTGGGCCTCTAATTTTAGGATACTGGACGTTGCTGGAGGGGTCAACCTGGACACAGAACTCTGGACAGGGATTGATCCATGTCACATTTGGTCCCACGGCACTCTGCACTTAAAAAAAGAAAATCACACTTGCTCACATACTGAATTACTTGCTTAAGATTGGCCTCTCTACTGAATGGTACACTTCGGGATATAATATTTTTGTTCACTTCTGTGTCCCCCAGCTACCAGCATGCTTATTGCTCAGTCTCACTTGTTAAACTGAGCTGAAGACATGGCCCTTGAGTCCAAGGAGTTCATAGTACTTGGGGGGGAAAACCCTGGAAGAGTGTAATGTGAGACATGATAGCAGCTCCACAGATGAAGTATAAATCAGCACTACAGAACACTGAACACAGAGATGAGCTCCTCCTGGAGGAAACTGGGGAAGGCTTCACTGAGGAGATGGAGTCTCATCTGACCATGGAAGGAGACACAGAATATTTCAACAGGTAACAGGAAATGTGGAGCAGAAAAAGAGTAGTTTGGTTTGAGGGAGAGCATGACATCGACCAGAGAATGGGAAAGGGTAGCACACACCTACGGGCAGGAAGACCCGTCTACTGCACAGGCAGGAGGGCCTTGGTGACTAGTTGGCCACTTTGTTCACACTGTCATTCATTTTGAGGCCTTTTGCAACTCTGACAGGTGCTACACAATTTCTGTTCCACAGACGAGGAAGCAGGCTTTGCCTGGAGTCGTGTGGCCAGTAAGGGCTCATGAGGATGTGACAATGGGAAAAGTTGGAGAAACAGACAAGGAACAGATCAGAAGGCCTTCAATACCATAGAAGAAATTAGGCTTAATTTTACTAGCCAAGTAAAGGCATTGATGACTTCTGAGGAGGGAAGTGGCTCTTGAGGGAAGAGAATAACACACTGCAGCTGGAAGGTGAGACAGGTGTCAGGTGGTCGGCCTGTGTAACTCCAGGCCATTCACAGGCCACAAGGTGAATGGCCTTCTCTGAAGCTATATAATGCCAGGGACCTGACAGCCACAGTCAAAGCAAGTCTCTGAACTAGGAAAGTGGGGGCAACAGGAGCAGAGTGGAAAAGAGGAAGTAAATGAGTGAATAAATAGGATCTGATGAAAAACTGGACAGGAGAATTAAATAGCCAGGACGGAACTGAAGATGATTTTCTATCGGCTACCATCTACAAAGTCAACCACATACAAATACTTGCAATATACCAACTCAGCTTGCTGAGATTAAGAAAAAATATAGGGCCGGGGAGTTAGCTCAGTGGTTCCAGCGCCTGTCTTGCAAGCGCAAGGGCCCAGGTTCGATTCCCCGGTAACCACATAACAATACTGAGTGTGGAGACCCACACCCAGCAGCAACCAGTACCACATACCACAGTGCCGGGCGTGGTGGCTCACGCCTGTAATCCCAGCACTCGGGAGGCAGAGGCAGGAGGATTGTGATGTGAGTTGGAGGCTGAGCTCAGGGCCAGCCTGAACCACAAGGCGAGATCCTGTCTCAAAAAACCTAAAAAAAAAAAAAAAAAAAAAGAAAAAATATAAAAAAAAGAGGAGGAAAAAAATGGCAATAAGAAGGCTCAGAGTGTGGTAATGTGGCTAGCAGAAAGAAGACAATGTTGGGACTGGGGATTTAGTTCAGTGGTTCCGGCACCTGTCTTGCAAGAGCAAGGGCCTGGGTTCGATTTCCCGGTAACCACATACAATACTGGGCGTGGAGACTCACCCCAGCAGCAATCAATCAGTACGACATACCACAGTGCTGAGCATGGTGGCTCATGCCTGTAATCCCAGCACTCGGGAGGCAGAGGCAGGAGGATTGCTGTGATGTGAGTTGGAGGCTGAGCTCAGGGCCAGCCTGAACTACAAAGTGAGAGACTCTGTCTCAAAAACAAAAACAAACAAAAAAGACAGTGTCATTCATTTGCACTCGTAAGACAAAGAAAGCTGGGGCTTTGGGGTCCAAAATGGGTTTTTGGTGATTCCTAACATAAGTTATTATAACTACTGGGTTGGCAGCCAAGATATGGAAGCAGTGAGTAGGGCCACCTGCATAAACACTATGCTCCAACAGGGGCAGCTGAAGAGAAGGCTGAAAATAGGTATCCCCAGAGAGGCTGAGGAGGGTGACTTACTGCTTACTAATGCACGCAGTTGTCTTTAAGGGGAGGCTCTTTCCTGTCTGCTTTGAAATGAAGATAATAAGCAGGCACAGAGTGCAAGGGGACAGCCCTGGGAAAGCCATAGAGGAAAAATTGCTGGAAAGGAAGGTTTGAGTCACCTGAGAGGACTGACAGTGGGGGAATTCCCTGCTTGGAGATGAGGTAGCTTCTCTTTGGGAAGGTATGAAGAGGACCCTGTCCAGAAGGGGCTCTTGAATTGCTCTGGGAACTCACACCATTAGCTTGTGGCTATGGTACCATTTCTTTCCTTGAGAAGAGGAACTCTCCACAAATATTTTGGTATAGTACAGAGGAACTCTGAACCTGAGGTGGCATGGAACAATATGTTTAGTGTCTTGAGAGAACCTCACAGAGGGAGAAGTCCTCAAATTCTCTGAGCAGACTTAATCTGCCTCGGAGCCTGTGAGGAAGGAGACTCACTCCCAGAGTGTAATAGTAACAACGGTGTGCTGCACTGAAGAGAACACTGTGGGGCTTCCTGAGAGGGCCTGCTTGGTCCTGCTGCTGTCCACACCCTCACGCCTGCACAGCCACCACCCCAGTAGGAAATGCCCTCCCCAGGCAGTCCCCACCTGGATCTTTTCTTGGCGACGCTGCTGCTCGGCTATCTTCCTGGCTAGAGCCAGCTTCTTGGCCCGAAGTTCCCTGATGTCATCCTCACCGCCGCTGCCTTCAGCCTCAGAATCTTCCTCAAAGTCTTCAATCACCACGTCTTCTTCCTTTGGGTGGCAGAACACAGCAGGAGACCGTGAGCCCATGGTACTTAATGCATCCACTCTGCCCTCTAAGTCCCTACCACATGCTGGCGGGGACCAGTCCCGCCAATGCTCCTATAGTACGTGCTTCCCTTGTTCAGGAAGAGGGGAATGGAGAGAAGTCATATTTCCCTCCTCGCTGCTTTTTACAATCTCGGGCTCTTTACCTACACAGGCATACCATAAGTCATTCGTGACCACACACGACACTCACATGCTTGTACTCACACTCCTTTTTCTTCCCTGAACACACTCATAGTCAAACCTTGGGCCTATTTTCATTCTGAAGTCACAAATGATTCAAGGGTTGAACAACAGAGAAAGTTAAACCACCCAATTTTAATCTAATTCATGCTAATGATCTGACAGAAATCAACTCTGGTCAACAGCTGGGAGTTAGGCAACGAAGCTCCCTTGGCCCAGACAGCATCAGGAGCAGATGCTGCAGCTCAGCAGACCTTGCCCTGGTTTCTTTTTAAGACCACAGCCTGGTGGTGTGGGGACTTCTGGGCCCTATTACAGGAATTCTCATGACATGGCCTTGCTCAGCTGCCCTCCCAGGGCCTGGGCAGGGTAGGCGGGGCTGGCTAGCTGATGGAGCCTCCTGCCAGGCTGGCGGAGCCTTCCCCAGGGATGGTACCTCCCTGCTGCAGCCTCAGCTCTCAGCAGCCATCACTCTCCGGGTGGTCCCTGCTCCATTCTTTTCTCTCTCACTTTTGGCCTTGGTCAACAGAAAACACGCAGCTGCCCAAGAGAGCTTCCTCTGAGGGACAGGGTTAGCAGAGGTACATGGGAGTGATTCAGCAGGAGACTCTTGTGATTCTAACAGGACGATAATAACTATAGCAACAGCTACCATACTCGGTAATGCTTATTGGTCAAATACTGGCATTTTTCATTTTTCACAGTGGCCTATGAAATAGGTGCTATTACCATCCTTAATTTACTTTTTGAAACAGGTTCTTGCTTTTGTAGTTCAGGCTGGCCCTGAGCTCACTATGTAGCCCAGGAGAGCCTTGAACTCACAGCAATCCTCCTGCCTCTGCCTCCTAAGTGCTGGGATTACAGGCGTGAGCCAGTATGCCTGGCATTGTCGTATGCAGTTATTGGGGATTGAACTTGGGACCTTGTGCTGACAAGGCAGACACCAGAACCACTAAGCTAAATCCCTGGCCCACCATCCTTATTTTTATAAGTGAATAAACCAGAGTTTAAACAACCTCTAAAGTTGCATACACAACGAAGGGCAGAGCAGGGTTCAAGTCCACTCAACTGTAACTCCAAAGTCTGTGCTCTTGTCATCATGATGAACAAATCCACAGGGACAAGGTCCCAAATCAAGGTATAAAACTCAGATCAGGTCCTTAGGGGCTCAGCTTTGCCAGGCCTGGATTTGTTCTTACTCTAAGTGGGACTCTCTTGGTGGAAGGTGGTTAGTAAAGTGTGTGGGTGGGGAGGAAATGAAGGAGAGCAGGGTGGAAGGAAGATGGGTAGTTCTTTATCATGCCTAAGGAACTAGAGTCTGTTCTGTTTATAAAGAAGGATGTCTGAAGGAACATTACCCCCACTTCTTCCCATCAGCTTCAGTGACTCAGTCTTGCAGGAGAGATGAGATCTGAAGATGGGCTAAAACTGCCACTGTACTGAGCAGTCTCAGGGGTCTAGTCACCACTCATTAGTCAACCTCTGGTCATAGGAAAGAGGGATATTGTGTACATTTGCTTCTCTGTTCCAAAGGTTAACCTGGACAGGAGCAAGTGGAGCAGAATGCCTGCCAGGCCTGTGAGGAACAATGCCCTTGCATCCTCTGACCAGACATGTGAAGGGCTGTCATGGGCCCTTAGGGAGCTGGACTGAGGTCAAAAGACGGTCATAGAAGCTTGTCTGAGGTTTTCGAAGCTCTCACAGTAAACGAGGAAGTGAAGGGTTATGAAATTACACAGACTAGGGTAAGCAGGGTTTCCCAGGGGCCACTAACATAAAGGAACCCAAGAGGTTCGTGGGAAAAGGAAGAAGTGGGCAGCCTGGTGTGGGTCACAACCTCTGTCTGCTCAGTAAGCTGAGGAGAGTGTGGCACAGTCAAGATCTGAGACCAGAGAGCTGGTTCGCTTATGGAAAAACCTGGCGAGGTGGTCTTGATTAACCCCTCCACCACCTGCCTCAGCTTTCCAGTGTGGGTGAGATAACAGACCAAGGTGCTTCTCGTATAGCGCAGGCTGCGGTGGCACTACTCTACCCACCCAAAGCTTGGATACTCTCCTGCCTTTAACAATTCCACAGTCCCTCCCATGTTAACAGCTCATTCTTTCCCATTATTTCCTGCCTAGGTTTCATCTGGAGAGTCTGGAATCATGGGCTCAGCTTTATCCCTGGAACCACCTCTGTCCTGGAAGCTGAGCCCTGTGTCTTCAGGGGTGGGGTGGGGTGGTTCTCCAGCTATCCTAATAAAGCCAGTCCAAGACTCTGCTGCTCTGAAGACTCTGTTCCAAAGGTGGCCATTCTATCACTGCCTCAGATCCCAAAGACAGCTTCCAGCTGACATCTGGCTTCCTTGGCCTGCTGCTGATTTCATCCTTGTACCCCGCCCTGCTCCACCGGGCGCTTGAGACTGCTGTGGGCCAAATGACTGTGTTGGCCTATGGGTGACCTGGCCTCTGGCTAGAACTGCTTCCGTCCCTTTTCTCAGTCCCATGTTCCTTCCCACCTAAGTTCCCACTGTCTTTCACACTGTGGAGTAAAAACGAGTCAACCTTCAGGCAAAAGTGAGGAGGACCCAAACCCAAAGTTATCCACTTTTAAATACACAGCAGAGAGGCTGGCAGTGATGCAAAATGCACATATACTCTGACACCAACCCACATTCATATCTACTTAGAACTCACAGATAGCAAGAGGGCTGGCAGCGGTGTTCAGTTAAACTGAGCACACACAGACCCACATCAACAATCCCCCCTGAAAGACATACATGCATACATGGCAACTGCCAGTTAGGTTTGCAGGGGTGGGCACACATGTAAACACACAGACACAGACACACAGTCATGTGCACACACAAGACACACACACACAGACACACACGCACGCGCACAGAATCTGGAGTGAAGCAAGGGCTACAGGAACAACCAAGGGCAAACAAACAAGATGAGAATTCCTTAATCACATCAGGATGTGCAGGAGGGAGGGAGGGAGGGAGGCAGGGAGGAAGAGTAGGCCAGGGGAGGGGTGATTTTCCACACGGGGCCAGCAATGTCAGCTCTTCCTGTACGTGTACTGGAGGCTGGAGTTCAGGCCTATGCTGCGCTGAGCACCACACATCTATAAACTTGATCCTCAACCTGAACCCTAACACCGCCTCTCCACTCCCTTTCCTAAGCCTCCAGAGCTGCACATTATTAAACTTTTTCTTCCCCTTCTCCAATGCAACATTAAAAAGAAGCATCTGGAACTTGTAGCAGAGCGAGATAGAGGCATGGGGCGGACTGGCAGGAAGTGGCACCAGCAGAGTGCACTCTTGAGAAGCTGGCTGTCAGGTCAACACAGACACTACTCCGAAAGGTTATAAATAACCCTGAGCAGAAGCTGCAGCCATGGGTGGGGGGTGGGGGAGCCTTCCCTCTGCCACAGCGGGCTCTTCCCGAATAGTACCTCATCTTCCAGTTGTTTTCCCTCTTGGCTTCCCATTTCCTTTCCCATGGTGTCTGGGACGGGTGCCACTGACACATATTTTCCACCCTTGAATGCCAGCAGAGGCTCTTCTTGTCCACAAAGGGCTTCTAGAAAATACTTCAGCACTGTGACCCTTTTGCAGTCGGCTGCAATAACCTATAGGGCAAGAGGGAGAGAAGAAAAACATCATTTTCTGAAGAAGATGAATCTGAGAGACATTGTTGGCTGCAGGGTGCATCAGAGGTGTGTCAAAGTTACCGGGAAGGGACCGTGAGTGAGCAGAAGCATGTGTGTGCGTGTGTAGGGAGGCAAGCAAGGGCTGTGATCAAGGTCTTCTGAAGGAAGGAAGGAAGTCACCAAGGTCTCTCCTTAGGTCACCCCTGGGGCAGCAGACAATGCCAGGCCCATTGCCATGTGCCCTCAGGGCTTATGGTTTTCTTCCATTGAAGTCCTAATGTAAAAAAGAATAAATTATTTTCTAGGTTTGGAATATAACTAGGGGAGGAGTAGAGTGCAGAGTGCCACTTTCTGACACCTCTTGTCACTCCTCTCCACTCTCCCCCAATGTGGCCCCAGATTCTCACCAGGGGAATATGCAACCTGCATGAAAAACTAACGATGAGGGCTCTCTCTTGGCTGTTTCATTTTGACCAGGTTACTCCTGCTCTTTCTGATAAAGATTCCTGCTTCACGTATGAGCTTTTTTTTTTTTTTTTTTTTTTTTTTTCCAGTACCAGGGATTAAACTTGGGACCTTGTGCTTCCAAGGCAGGTGTGGTTCCCCTTGAGCTAAATTCCCAGCCCAGAGCTTCTCATGGTTAATATGCATTCTCATGTTGTGCAGTGTTTCACCCAAGCTTTGCTCCTGCCGGGTTCAAATCGGTGGCTTTCAGCATACACGCTGGTGCTATCACACAAGGAAGGAATGATTTAGCTAAGATGAAATTCTTCACCTTGAGCAATCATCCAAATTGCCATTGTTTCCTCAACTGTCCACAGACATCCAGTCGGGGTACTCCTGACAAGACCACACACCCCCTACCTTGTCACTCCTCCACTCCTGCCCACTGGGCCCCTCCCTTCCTCCCTGGCCTCAGGTCCTGCCTTCCCTACTGATGAGGCACTCACAACAGACAGGCCCTGCTTCTCTGGAGCTCAGAGACTGAGGGTCAATCCATATGGGAGACACACTGCAGTGGCCAGAGAGGCGCAGGGAGGCAGTGCCTGCATCATCAGTGACTTCAACTCATGGCAGATGCCTGGACTCTTCTGAATGTGAACTGCACCACGCAATGAAGGGCTAGCATGCACACCGTTGGCTCACAGTTTTGTGGGTACACATGTTACTTCCCTCATCTAGACAGCAGCCCCTCTGCTGGCAAAGACCAAAGCTCGTACTTTTCGGCTCACAGCAAAGAGTAGCAGACAGTGAAGACTCAGCTCAGTACCCACAAGAAACAGATGAAGCAGGTATAAGTCATGCCTTGCAGGACTCTGTGGAAATGATTATTACTCGGCCAGTAGCTGGTCAGGGAAACTGTGCTATACACTAGTCACCCACCTGCTTCATTCTATGCCACCTGCATAGACACCCTTCACGAATGGTCCTTTTACCACTACAGTGTGGCATCTCAGGCTAAGCACCTTGACCATGTCCACCAGAGAGGCTGACCTAAAAAGTTCTTACCTACCTAGAAGAGGTTCAGAAAAGGATACAAGCTGGTCCCAGGCTTATCTCCTTAAAGAAGGAAGGAAGCCTGTTTGGGCTAGGGCAGGTAACCATGGTCCCATCGCGTGCGTTCAAACATGTGATGAGGAAGGCTAGAATACAGAAGCAGGGGCTAAGAGGCATTAAAGAGCAGAGCTGAAATGAGTAATAGCCTGGCAGGCAGCACGCACAGTGGCCTCCCTGCATCCCCAGCCTCTCACTTACAGAGGAAACTTCTGCATTTCCACAAGACTGCCAGTTTCCTCTCTGTGGTCTAATTTTAACCACCTTGTCGTTACAGTGTGTGTCAGCCACCTGACCCCACAATGACCTCTGACCTTATGCCCCAGCTACTGCTTGCACTATGGAGGATTATGTAATGGGTCTAGGACTTTCCTTTTTGGCATAAGCCTGCTGCCACTAAATGGATAGGAGGTGGGGGTGACCGGGAAACGACAGAGAAGCCGTTTGCAATGGTCCTTGGCTCATCTGGTTGGTAAAACGGCCACAGACACTCTTGCTGAGTTTGCACTAGAAACCTGCTCAGGAGAAGCAGAGGGTGTGGCCCAGACTGGTAGACAGGGACACCTGGGCAGGGTGCTGCGTTGCTCAGGAAGAAGTGTGATTCCCAGCCAAGAGGGAGAAAGGCCAATTGTGTGGACGTGGGACTCCTGGAGATGGGGATTTCCAGGGCACAGCAGGACCCAGGGACACAGACATCCTGCGCCTGCCTGTGGCACATCCTTGAGGATCAGTGAGAATTGTCCAACACACGGTGAGATGAGCGGAAAGGGACTCTCCCCTTTTCATTTCCATGTCTTTAGAAGAAAGCTAGTTTTCTTGGGGGTTTGGTCTGCTATTGCCATTAGTCTTTTCCCTAGGAAGGACACTCCTGTCTGACTGATTGAAGGACTTTGATCCATTCGGGTCTCTGAGTTGGTGCTAAGAAATCTGAAAACAACACTGTTTGAAGTGAGTAGTCATCTAGTCTTTTGGAAGAATGTCCTCTCTCCTTTGCAATCCAACTGATAAGAATAGTCCAGGTTGTGTAGTTTCCTCAGGCTTCGAAAGTGTACCATGACAGCAAGAATCTGGAGAGGAAGGTATTTAGGACATGGAGGATCTGAGAGATGGGACATCCAGGGCTTACACAGGAACACAGGGAAACCACCTATCTTCAGCCCACCATAAGAGAATTTTGCCTTACGAGAGTGGGAATAAATCTACAAAGGGGAAGATCATAGCTCTCTCAACCTTGGAGCTCCTTGGGAGACATACAAGAATATTCTATTGCACAAAGCCTCTAGCATGTGAGGTAGGGCAAGGGAAAAAAAAGGCCATACAAAACAAAAGGAACAAAGACAGTTTAACATGTTAATAAGGGCATCAAGAAAAGAAGCCTTTCAAACCATCTTTAAAAAGTAAACTCCAAGGCCAGGCATGGTGGCACACATTTGTAATCCCAGTGCTCAGGAGGCTGAGATAGGAGGATTGGTATGAGTTTGAAGCCACCCTGGCCCTTGAAGAGTGAGTTCAAGGCTAGCTAGAACTACACAGTGAGACCTTGTCTTAAGCAGCAAATAAACTAAAAAACAAAAAAAAAGCAAGCTCCGGGCCGGGGATTTAGCTCACTGGTTCCGGCGCCTGTCTTGCAAGCTCAAGGGCCCGGGTTCAATCCCCGGTAACCACATACCATACTGGGCGTGGAGACACACCCACCAACAATCAGCACCACGTTCCACAGTGCCGGGCGTGGTGGCTCACGCCTGTCATCCCAGCACTTGGGAGGCAGAGGCAGGAGGATGGCTGGGATATGAGTTTGAGGCTGAGCTCAGGGCCAGCCTGAACTACAAAGCAAGACCCTGTCTCAAAAAACCTAAAAAAAAAAAAAAAAAAAAAAAAAAAAAAAAAAAAAAAAAAAAAAAAAAAAAAAAAAAAAAAAAAAAAAAAAAAAAAAAAAAAACAAAAAAAAAAAAAAGCAAGCTCCAAGATTGTCTTTTCTTGGTAAAGAAGGACTTCCTGATGGGAGAGAGGTTAAAGCTAGGCTCCCGGCTTGGAAATGCAGGAGTCCAGATGAAATGTATGACATAATCCTCACAATACTATGCTCATGAGCATATTTTTCCATTCTGTATCCATGACAAGCAGAGCATGTAAATGGTATGTCTATTTGCCAGAGAAGAAAAGCTGGGCAGGCGTAGCTCCCTTCCTGCGCAGGTGGGGCTGGAGTAGTGAGGAGAAGGCAGGGCGTTGGAGAACACCACAGGAACTACATGAGTGTTCCTTCTGGGTGGCTGTCTTGGCCGTCTGGAGGAGACTCACTTCACAGATTATCAAGAACTCCAGAGTTAGTGAACAAAATGCTTCCCATCAATCACTTCAGTCTTGGAAAGAACACTGAGGCTTTAGGTCAGGGAACAGCTGAAAGGAAGGCACCCAAAGAAAGCCCCTTTCTCTTCCCCTTAAGATCTTCTGAGGCGGCTCTCCCCGCAGGCAGGAACTGAAACCTTGAGCTTCAAGGGCTCCAGCTATCACCCCAACTGTGTCCACCAGCAAAGAACTAAGCAGAAAGGGAAACTGAAAGTTTGATGTGGAGAGGTGATAGTGGTTCCCTAGCCTGTGCTAGGCTGAGTTCTTTCGAGAGATACTGTGCAAGCAGTGAGTGAGTGGGGGTGGGGCCAAGAGGCAGGTGAGATGCTGAGAAATGCGAGAAGAAAGCCCTAGGCTGAGAGAAGACTGTCCTACCAGCTTGGGAAAACTTAGCTGGAGCAAAGTGAAGAGGAAAGGTGTTTTCTAAAAATTGGTGACCCTCCACAACCACTCCAAGGGGCGGGCCTGGCCCAGCCTAGGCAGAGGTGCCCACGGGGGAAAGAAAAGGAAACCTATACAGCCTTACAGAAGGTGGGGAAGGGTGACAGAGAGCTGAGTTGAGAAACAGGCATCACTTACTCTTATTTGCAGAGCCAGAGCCGCATGCTTGAACACCTATGAACAGCCTTGGGGAAGAAAGAAAACCTGGACCTGGCCAGAAGAGTGTGAGCAGGGTTCAGAGCCGAATCAGGCCCCTGGGTGGGAACTCCCTCGAGCATGGGCCTGCACCAGTCTCACTGGGCCCCTATTCTCTCGAGACAGGTCTCTTGCAAGGTATGAAGGTTATAACAGCTAGTCATTTGTAATGTTTTTGCTGAATTTTTGGTTTAGGAGAATCAGAATTTACACTTTCACTATCGGCCAGTTCTTTGCTTCTGGTCTTTGAAGTCCAGCTTGCCACTGCTCCATTGGTTAAAGAATAAAATCACATGGATTTTCCTCTGCAAACTCAAGTTTACAGGTTGTTTTTCTTGTTTCTCTAAATGGAGTCAATTATTCTCAGTTGAAACCTTCAATCAAATTTTATAGCTTGTTAATTTTACAGAATGTCCTTAGAGCAAATAAGATGCAGACAGGAAAGTGAAGTCTTGCTGAGACTAAGAAACCTTAAAATAGCATCCAAATCCACCACCAAGGCTGGTAAAACACAAGCTGCCTGGCTGGCTTGAGGTCAATTAGCAATGGGTTAATTATCATATTTAATGAGCCAAGCCCAGGACCTGCTACAAGAAATTTAACTCAGACTAATGTGTTTTCACAAACCAGGAAACTGGTTATGCATGCCTCACCTTCACAGGAGACAGAAGGGTGGGAAGCACAATCTTGCAGCAGCCAAGGGTGGGTCAGCCTGAGAAAGGGTCTGCCAATGAAAGTTCAGACCAAGAAATTAAGAATACCACACAGGGAATCCTCTGGAGCTGAAAGGACAGAGGGAAAGGCTCAGTCACATTCCTAGGGGGAGGGGCTTCCTGGTAGGGAGCAGATTCCGAGGGCAGGAGGCAGACTGGCCACCAAGATGTACAATCACTCGGAAGGCAGAGACAATAGTTTAGTACAGGGGTACAGATAACAGTTCTTTTCTATGAACTAGAACATTTATACAAAATGGAGAGAGAAGGTAAGAAGGGGTCAGAGGGGAAAAAGGGAACAATCTGTGCTAGAGTTGAATGACTAAGTGGACAGAGGAGCAGAAGCGTGGTCTCCTACCAGATGCATCTCCTGACAAGCCCCAGGCACATTGCCCCAGGCATCAGTGTGAACAGTCTTTCACTCTTCCCCTATTTCTGCTCCAGCACGGCCTCGTTTCTACACAAGCTGCCAAGCACAAGCCACTTCCCCAGCACTTCTAATTCCAAAGTCCAGACCCAGCCTCCTCAGCCCTATGATGGTCTGTGCTAGCTGACAAGTCAATGGATCACTAGACAAAATGCTAACAGCACTGGTCAACACACAGCAGCCATACCACCCCACACCCTTGTTCCCATCAGCTCTCTTCTTAGAGAAAGGAGCATGGAGTATCACCAGTTGGCTCTACAGGTACATCTATTCTCAGAGTGGTGGACAGTCTGTCTCTTCACCTGTATCCATCATGCATACATGCAACATGTACACACACGTACACACACACACACACACACACACACACTCCTCCCCCCAACTAAGTTTCCTTTTGAAGAGGATAGCTGGACATTGGAAATGGTTAGCAGGGAAATTTGCTGATGATGACGCTTCTCCAACAGAGTTTTATTAAATAAGGATAAGATGCTTAGGTACTGAGGAGATTGTATTCACAAACAGAGAGGGTCAGGGGAATACAGTAGTTGTGAAACATACATGCAGTGAGAAGGAAAGCACAGGAGGAAAAACAGGTCCACTCTGGTGAAGACCAAACAACACAGGGGCCTCGTTAACAGCCTATACTTCACTGTCAGACAGACTTGAGTTCAAGTCTTAACTGCTACTTCCTGACAGTGTGTCCATAGGCAAGATCCTTAATCTCTCAGAGCTTTTGCTCAAGTTGTTTATGAAATTTAAAAGACATAATGCATATAGTAAGATGCTTGGGCTCACTAAATGTTCAATAAACAAATAGATTTTATTTCTTGCTCTCTCAGCTTCATTCTAGCACTTCGTTCAGAATACTACTAGTCCTCTGCTTAACACCACTGACAGCTTTAGAAAGGACACAGACCAGGTGGAAGCCTAGGTCTGCACGCAGCCTTGGCTTGCGGATGGCCTGGAATGTTCACCTCGCTGTTCCACCTGGTGCAAAGTTTTCCTTGGTGCTAAGGTGTACTAGACTCAATCTACGAAGTAGGCCATCTGGTGGAGGCAAGGCCCGGCCTCTGTTCAGCAGTCTCTTTCCAGACCTAGTCTCCAACAAGATTCCTAGACCTAACTATGGACATGGATGCACTCTACAGGGCTTAAAAGAGGCCGAAGGACCTAATCTATCACACAAGCATGCCACTATTACATATTATCAATAATAAAATCATGTAGTAAATCACAGTTGCCTCGTCCACCCAGCTCTTTCATAATGAGGTATGGGTGGAAGTTTTATTTCCCCTAATGTTGTGTTAAAATACCAGTCAATAAGACCCAGTGGAACCCTTACCCCAGGTCTCCTACTATGAAAGCAATGATGAGAATATTCCCACTACAATATTTTCTACCCACCTGAATTTCCTGAGCTTGGACATTTTGAACAAAGCCAGAAAGGAGTCTGGTCTTCCCTGGGCAGAGTGTAGCTTGCTCTTCTGGAACTGTTCTCATATGGAAAGAAACAACTCCCTTCTCTTCAGAGCTCTGAGCTCTGCTGTTTCAACTAGGTGCACTCTCGACAGCAAGGGCAAGGGCACTGCAGAGAGCAAGCTATAGGCAGCAGTAGCCTGGGCTACAGTCCAATCCTGCTTCCCCTGCAGAGGCTCTGAGAACAGCCACCCACACTGGCAGGGGTTGGGGCGGATGCTGGCACTGCCAACACAAGCCTTTCAGGTCTGGCTGGCTTTGCTGCTCTGAAACCTGGAACACAGGCGCTAGGGCCTCACTTACTGAACCAGCAGGGGAGGCTACAAGCTCAGCCCCTGGGGATGAAAGTCCTCCCTCCGCCTGTCTCAGGCTGCAAACATCCACATAGTGTTTCCACACTGCCAGTTAGTTCTGGATGAGGAGCACTGACACTCAGGCTCTAGTTACTCTGAGCCATTCTCTGAGCCCGTCAGACAGCCCAACCTGGGAGGCCAACTTCTAGGTTTGTGTTCTGGTGTCTTTACCACACTTGTTTCCAGTTTTATGTATTTTGTGTAGGGAGAATGGGCCCCTTCTGAGGTATGTGAAGCATTCAACACATTCAGTTAACATTCAAGTTAGCAAATATTTACTAAGCCCCTACTGTGTATTTCATGCATTGTCCTGGGTTTAGTAATCTAAGACAGAACAAGGAAAAGCTCTTGTTCCAGTGAAGGAAGAGTCACAGCCCTATCAGGTGGATCGAGAGACTCCTTGAATCAAGATAGAAATACATACCCCACCCACATGACCAATAGCACTAAGGAAGGCTCAATTCTCCTTCTTCTTCCCCAAAGACAGAAAGATGATAAAGAGTCAGTCACAAGGAGAAAAAGTTCTCTGCAGAAATCCAATACACTGCTCCGTGTTTTCCCCTCTCCATCTAATGGGTCCTGAGGAAGTCATGACAGATTTCCCTTGGGCTTGGCCTTGCTACAGGATGAATCTCATCTGCCTCAATGCTCCTCACACTGCACAGGCCCTCTCCCTCTCAGCTTCCCACCAGCCCACCCCATAGGTCCCCACTGCATGTCTGGCAACCACTTCCTCACCCTTGACTCCAGGGCCTCGGCAAACCATCTGTCTGCTATTTGTCAACAGGCCATCTGTTCCTTCTGGGACCTCAGAAGCTTTCCAGATGATTACTGAAGCCCACCAAACGTTTATTTAATCAGTTCACTACCTCATATTCTTTTCTGGGGGTACCAGGAATTGAACTCAGAGACTTGTTACTGGGCAGACACAGTGCCACTGAGCTACATTCCCAGCCCATTTCATCATATTCTTTTATTTCTACACTACTGGAGACTGAACTCAGGACCTTCACTTGGGAAGCAGGCACAGCATCATTGAGCTACACCTCCAACCCCTCCAACTCATATTCTGTTAAGCCTGGTAAGGTCTTTTTTTTCAGCAAGGCTTGGTAGATTCCTGGCCCGTTTGTACATACACACACACAGAGAAATAAAAGCTTTATTCAGCCTACCAGGCAATCACACACAAATGTTTCTTAAGAATCCACCATATGAGAGAATTTATACTAGATATTTGGGTGTGTAAAAAAAGAAGAAGGCCAACACTGTCCTTGGTTACAGAACTTGAATCCAGCAAGGGATTTTACAGAAACCTGACAACCCTGGATTGGCCTTTCAGTACCAGGGGGCTAGAACTACACTTTATTCATCTGCTTTGCCCCCATCAGCAACCCTCAACATTTTATTTTTTAAAAAATTTCTCTTCCTCCACCTTCTCCCTCTCATAAAGTTTTGGTATGCAGTCCAGACTGGCACTGAAATTACTATACAGCCCAAGTGGTCGTGAAATTGTGCCAATCCTCTTGCCTCAGCCTCTTAAGTGCTTGAATTACAGGTATGCACTACCATATCCAGAAATATATGAATTGCTTAGATATCAGATTTGAACTGCCTTGCTCTGGGTTGGAAGCGGTGTGTGTGTGTGTGTGTGTGTGTGTGTGTGTGTGTGTGTGTGTGTGTGTGTGTGTGTGTTAGTGAATCCAGGCTTTGTTGCCCAAGCTGGCCTTGAATATGGAAATCCTTCTGCCTCAGTCTTCCAAGGAATTGGGACTATAGGTGTATGCCACCATGCTCAGCCTGAATGAGTCATAATCATCACTGAGAGCCACCGGGAACCTTTCTGAACATTTCCCAGCAATCCAACCCTGAACTCAGCAATTCTTCTGCCTCTGCCTTCCAAGTGCTGAGATTACAGGCATGAGCCACCATGCCAACACTGTTGTATGTGGTTACTGGGGATCGAACCCCAGATCTTGCACTTGCAAGGCAGGTGTCAGAAACACTGAATTAAATCCCCGGCCCTCAACCCTTTTCTTGAATACTCCAGGTAGAGTAGATGAAAGATCTTGGAGAAGCTTTTAAAACCAGTTATTACTTAATACAAAGTAATTTTTACTACCTACACAGACTTTTTTTTCCTGTTAAACTTCTGTTCCTGATGATGCAGTATGAGAAGTTTGTTATTGTCTTGAATCTATAAAGAGCTTCATTTGCTAATAGGGGCCCATTGTGTCTGTCAACTGTGCTTGTCCCAACTTGTCAACTGAGAATACATTCCTTCTCAAGTTCCCACCATCCGTATAGTTCATCCATTGGTTCATTTATGCTTCGTTCTTGGTACTCTCTTTCTCCTATTAGCATGCTCTACTTTTTCCTCCTAAGATTCCTAAGGGTAATCCCCGTGTGTGTGTGTGTGTGTGTGTGTGTGTGTGTGTGTGTGTGTCTGTGTGTGTGCATACATTTAAAATAAATGTACCTATGTTATCTAACACATATCTATAGATAGGGTGGATGACTGATCATGGGAGGCAGATGGCAGTCTTAGCACAATTCCAAGGACAACACGGAGGGAGCACACGATGTGAACCAGGCTCTCCAAAGTTGTGCAGTTCAGACTCAAAGATGCTCTTCTCTGCTGCTCCTGAGATTAAGACTCACTAATTGTCACAGTCTTTCGATAGACTGCCTGCAGTTTCTAATATGAAATAAGATACCATGAGAAGCCACACTCTGGGCATGCCTTGCCTTGTCTTAATGGGAGGCAAGATATAGCGTACCTCAACAAGAGGTGAGACTTCATATTCTTCAAAGCACTGATGGTATGTCATCTATTGCTTTGATGCCAAGAACTGAACTCAAGGCCTCACATATGCCAAGCATATGCTCTGCAACTGAGCTACTCCCTCACTTCTAATGCTATGCTTAAACAAAAAAAATTACATTCTTATCTGGAGAACCTCCAAAGCATATTTTAAAATACGGTATAGAGAAATTCTCTGCGATTAGGCTGTAGTAGAAAGCCACCATACGTGGCATTTTCAGGCTCTATGTTTCTAGAATTCTGATTTTCTTTTTTTTGAGACAAGGTCTCGCTTTGTAGTTCAGGCTAGTCTTGAACTCAGCCTCAAACTCACAGCAATTCTCCTGCCTCTGTCTCTCAAGTGCTGGGATTACAGGTGTGAACCACCACACCTGGCACTGTGGTATGTGGTTACTGGGGATTGAACTCAGGACCTTGCACTTGCCAAGCAAACTCTGGAACCACTGAGCTAAATGCCTGGGCCTAGAATTCTAATTTTCAAATGTTGCTTGGCCTCATAAGCTGGAAACAATACATACTGCAACTAAAGGTAACTAACTAAAGTCGGTCCATAATATGGACCATAGATTACAAATAAGACAAATGCCACACACAAAGTCATAAAGTATTAGTTCTATTTTACTTCTGAACACTAAGAAGCAATTTTCAAATCCAACTGTGTCAGAATCACGTACTAGGCTTACAAATACAGATTCCTGTGCCTCAGCAGCAAAGCATAAGGCCCAAGAGAACCATAAGGTTCAATTCTCAGTACCAAAAGACAAAAACAAAAACATAACTGGATTCAAATACAGAATCCTGCACTCCGTTCTGGACTGAATGAATTCATATTTCTGGACCTTGGAACATGCATTCTGTTGTTTGTTTGTACATATGTATGTATTTATTTTATGGGGGTCTCAGGTCCCAGGCTGCTGCCTTGAGCTCACAGTGATCCTCCTGCCTTAGTTCCCAAGTGCTGGTATTATAGGCATGTGCCATGACATAACTTGGGACATATACTTTAAAGAAATATCCATGTCCTGTGAACACTGAAATCTAAGAATTACTTTTTTTATGGATACAGGGTCTTGCTTTGCAGTTCAGGCTGACCCTGAGCTCATTATGTAGCTCAGGATAGCCTCAAACTGACAGCAATCCTCCTGTCTCCTGAGTGCTGGGATTACAGGTGTGAGTCACCACACCTGGCATTATGGTATGTGGTACAGTGATGGAACTCAGGACCTTATGCTTGCCAGGCAGATACCAGAACCACTGAGCTAAATCCCCAGCCCAGAATCACTTCTTTTAAGGGTGGAAGATGGATGAAAATAGTCACAATTTTAGCTCTTCAAATTGCAACTGTAGCTAGAGTGCAAAACTCTTAATATATACATATATAAATATAATATATAAATATGATTAAATTAAGAGATTTGTACATGCTAGGCAAGTGCTACTACTTTTTATTTTTCTTTTGAAACAAGATATTCCTATATTTCTCAGGCTCCTCTCAACCTCCCTGACTTACTGGGTGTGGTGGTACACACCTGTAAACACAGCACTTGAGAGACTAAGGCAGGCAGATGGCTTCAATTTTGAGGCCAGCCTGGGCGCTAGGTAGTGAGTTTAATATAAGCCTGAATTACGAAGTGAGACCTTGTCTCAAAAAACACCACCACCACCACACAAAAACTCACCAAAGAAAGATACAAACCAAAAAAACCTCAGAAAAATCCCTTGGACTTAAGACATCTTCCCATTTCAATTTTCTAAGTGGATTACAGATATGTACCACTGTGTCCAGTTCATATCTTATGTTTTTCATGGTACTTTTAGAATCTAGAAAATCCTTCACACCATTTGAAGCAGTTACTATTACATCTAGATAATAGGTGAGGAAATTAAAATTCAACTGAACAACACGTTTAGCAGAGCAAAGATCTGAAAGCAGATGGAAGGACTTCCTAGTTCAAGGCTCTTGCCACTTCACCAAGGCCAACTTCCGGGGAAAGTGCCAATGGGCTTCCCAGGACACAAGGAAACGGCTGCTGCATGCTTCATTCATCCTCACAGCTACAGCTAACACTCAGGAATGGCTAACAGGAGCTGGGCACTAAGCCAGATGATTTATTTACATGAACCAACTGAATCCCCACAACAACCTCAGATGAGAAAATCGAGCTAGAGAAAAGTGCAATAACTCGACTAAGGTAAAGTAGCTAGTTAAGTGGAGCAACCTCTGTTCCTATCCCTGTTCTAACTGCCCACAGCTTCAAGGGTCCAAAGCATTTGTACGTATATAGGGAAGAAACTCTCAGGATGTCCACAAGGATAAAGATCTGATCCACTACGGAAGTTCATGTGAGAAGAAGAGAAAGGGGCAAACTCTTGCTGCTGATTTCTTGAAATTGAACTGCTTCTGAACCTGGTACACTTCTCCTGGGCAGCTCACATGCTGCAGGTCTGCAGGAAGGAGGATCTAGAGCAGTGATGGTGAACCATAGAGCTCTCAATGATAAACAGCCAGCTGTGGCACCTGTGCCATAGGTTTGTCACCGCTGGTCTAGAGGAAAGATCACCTCATGGTCTCCTAACTTATGTGACCTTGGGCAAATTACTGAACCTTGTCTGCAAAATGTTAATGATTCTGAAGGTTTTATTCTTTAAAAATTATATTGTAGGGGCACCGAGGAGAGGGGATGGGGAAATAAAAAGAATTAAGATATCATTACATTTAGCAATTCCATACAATGACTATAATGATTATATACTACAAACATACACTAATAAAAATTTATAAACTATAAATTTGCAACTTATAATTGTGTATTTTATGGGGCATAAATTGATGCTATAACTTATGAATATATGGTTAAATCAAGCCAATTAACATACTTATTATCTCAAATTCTTTTTTTTTTTTTTGAGACAGGGTCTCACCTTGTAGTTCAGGCTGGCCCTGAGCTCAGCCTCAAACTCACATCACAGCAATCCTCCTGCCTCTGCTTTCTGAGTGCTGGGATTACAGGTGTGAGCCACCACACCTGGCACAGTGGTATATGGTACTGGTTGCTGCTGGGTGTGAGTCTCCACACCCAGTATTGTATGTGGTTAACCAGGGAAATGAACCTAGGTCCTTGAGTTTGCAAGACAGGCTCCGGAACCACTGAGCTAAATCCTTGGCCCCTCAAATTCTTATTCTTTTTTGTGGTAAAATTTACTCTTAACAATTTTGAAATATGCAATATACACCATCATTGACTATTATTTATTATATTATACAATGTATCTTTTTTTAAAAACCAAAAACACATCAACCAAACAAAATCTCCAAAACTATTTCTCCTGGCTGAGCCTTTCTATCCTTTGACCACCATCTCCCTACCCCTCCTCATCCCTAAGCCTCTGATAACCAGCAATACATTCTTTGCTTCTATGAGCTCATTTTTTTCAGTTCTACATGTAAGTGAGAACCAGGTATTGTATTTCTGTGTCTAGCTTATATCACTTATAATGTACTTTCATTTATCCATGTTACAGCTAAGGAAAGATTTTTGTTTTCTTTAAATAGTATTCCATTGGTCTGTTAAGGGACTTTTTTTTTAGACAAGTCTTGTTAAACCGTCTAAGTCAGCTTTGAATTCACTATGTATCCTAGAGCGGCCTCAAACTTGATCTTCCTCTTCAGCCTACCGAGGGCTGGCTTTAAAGGCATGTGCCAACCAGGTTCAGCCCCGGACACTTCCAGGTTGATTCCATAACTTATCTATTGTGAATAGGATTGCAATGAACATGGGAGTCAATACATATCTTCCACAAACTGCTTTCAAATCTTTCGAGTGAATACTCAGAAGTGGGACTGCCATTCTTTCTATTCTTAATGGTTGCTCTGAGTCTGGACAGTCATTCTGGAAGGAAGACAGAAAAGACAATTCTGCCTCTGAGCCTGACACTAGAGATCTGCTGTCATAGGGGTCAGTGCCAAGAACCAGGCTTAGCCTCTTAAGAGAGGCTGAAGATTCAGAATTTGAACTAACAGCAAGAAGCTGAAGGTAATTCCGATGGAAAAGGGCAGCACAGGTTCTTCTCCTATGATAAGCCCTTCAGGAGGACTTGGAGAGTTTGACGGAATCATTTAGTACATGGCCTTCCTCTGGCCACAGAGCAGAGGCAGAAACAGTGGACCAGTGTGTAAAGCTCCAGAGCGGAAAATTTCTGTTGGTGTCCAAACTTAGTTTCTGGCTTTCTGTAAAGCTTGGAAAGACTTATATTGATGTTTTAATCACCTGTTTAGTGTTCTGGAGACTCCTGTCAGCGGTTTCACTGAGCGTGCTCCAGCAGGCACAGAGGAGTTGCTGGCTCAGGCACTGGGTGCTTGTGTGAGCGGTTTCTTTCCCATGGCTGTCTCCAACACCTTGCAGCTTCCTCCAGGCCACTTGGAGGGTACAAGCCCAACCTGCGAGTCCCATAGGAGACAGTGGATACTCTTTTTTGCAAATTTTTCACCACATCTGAAGTCAGAGAGGACCCTTAGGAAGAGGCAAGGTGCAAAGAAATAAGGTATGGTCTCTGAGAGCAGTCTGTCAGCAACAAGTTGGTGGCAGCAAAGGAAAGAAATACTCTTTCTTGCCTTCTAGGACAACTGCCATCTATGCACTCCAAAGCTTTTAGCTCTTATCATAAAAGAAGTCTTCACAAGTTAAAAAAAATGCTGAACAAACTCACAGCAAAGCAGTTGAAGAAACAAAAACTCGCGAGTGTGCAAGAAGTCCACTGAGGTGGTTGGGTTAGTGACAAACACAGCAGGTCAGCACTCCACTTACTCTGTCGTGTTTGTTGGCAATAGTTTCTTGGTGACCACAGTATTTTTTTTTTTAAAGCTTTTTGAGATAGGGCCAAGCTTTGTAGTTCAGGCTGGTTCTCAACTGAGCCTCAATCTCAGAAATCCTCCTGCCTCTGCCTCCCTGAGGGGATTACAGGCATGAGCCACCATGCCCTGCACTGTGGTATGTGGTGCTGACTGCTGGTGGGCGTGAGTCACCATACCCGGCATAGTTGTATGTGGTTACTGGATCAAGCTAGGGATCTTGAGTTTGTAAACCAGAAGCATTGAGCTAAATGCCCAGCCCCCAGTATTTTCTTTTATTGGGCAAGCTGTGGTTTACATGGAGTGGTAGCTATGGCTGCTAGGCATTAAGATATTTTATTTATCTCAGTAATCCTGAGATGAAACGGGAAGAAGAAACTGAAACACAAGGAAACTGAACAATGAGGCTTAGATTTGAACTCAGAGGTGTCTTATTCCAAAGTCTATGTGCCATCCAGTCCATTACATAGCCTCTCAGGAAGGTGATGGTATTTTTGCAAAGAGCCTATCAGTGTCACTACAAGGCATGTCTGGAGAAAAAGAACTACTTCAAGTCCTTTCTCACTTAAAGGTTACTATACTTGTACTAGCTCAGCAGCAGCCCAAAGGCATTTGGGACAAAAATACATGGTTCTCATGAATTTGCATTTTGATGAACACAAAATGAATGGTTGTTTGGCTAAGGTACATGCAAGAATAGAATTGAAATTAAAAGTTTCACAGATACTGGCCCTGAAAGTTCTGTCATTCAGATTCATTTCATTTCCTTGGATGCAATATGAGCAAGATCTCTGCTGATCAAGGGATGAGGTGAATGAACATAGGAAACTAATCACTGCTAGATGCTAAGACCTACGTATGAGTAGATGCACTGTAAGGAGAGAAGTTTTATCAGACAGCACGGGCACAGGATAGTGGAAATCAAAGCTCTCTCCTTCTACTTGGTATCCAAAGGCTCTACAAATCTGTCAATCTCAGAAACTCACTATGTGAGCAGTGGGGTATACTGTTCATCTGTCAATCGCCGATCATGAAGTAAAGTATAAAGGAGGAGGAGAAAGCAGTAAGTCTACTTCTGGGGGTGGACAGCTCAGTGTTAGAGCACGTGCTTAGCAAGAGTAACATAACGGATTCAATCCCCAGCTTCCCCTACCTCTTAAAATTATTTCTCAGTGGAAACACCAGACTTATGAAGAAGATGCCATCTTCTGACTCAACTCCTATGGAACATTTTCCAGCTGTAGAATTTTCCCTTCTATCCCATCCCTTTCCTTCTCTCACTTTCCAGGGGAAGCTTCTCCAACTGTCTGCTCTCTGGGATTGAGAGCTAACTTCCCTTTGTCTGGCCAGACCGCTCTGCACATGCCATTGTTCCCTGTCCTGTCATGCCAGAGTTCACACAGATAAACTGCCAGCCTGCCCTTCCACGGAGGAAGGGAGGGGGCCTCAAGGGAACTCTGCTTACTGAGGGAAAGAGACTCCCACGGTAGCAAACAGCACATGCTGCCCTTCCTTGGAGACCTCAGAGGAATCTACTTACAAAGGCTGCAGTTAGACGGGGAAGAGAAAGGAGAAAGGGGGAGCCTGACTAGAGAGGCCTCCAATCTCACAGAAATAGCTTTGAGGATAAGGAAAAGGCTGTCCTGACACAAGGGCAAAATTAACCAGACCCATCTTGATTGTGACAGAGGGAAGGAGCGCAGGGACAATGAAAAGACAAAACTTATAGACCTCTGCACTCGGTGTGTGTGTGTGGGGGGGAGGTTTCCAAAGCTGATGACAAGGCAGACAGGAAACCTCCATGTCCTTGCTGACAGGAAAGGAAGAGTGAAATTCTGGGTCTTGTCTCTCTGCAGGATTTCCAATAGGCATGTGAGGTTCCCCCTCTTCCCCAGGGCGTGCTGACAGCTGGGAATACTGCCCTTCAGGTCAGGCAGGGCAGGGATCTAGACCTCTCAGGAGTTCACCAAGAGGTTCAGTAAAGATTCAAACCACGAGCCCAAACATAAATGGGACTGCCATTTCCTGTTGGGTTTCCACACTATAAAAAAGTGGGGGAGAACTGCCAAGTGCACTGTCTTTTGTGGAAAATGGAGTATGCAGTGTATCCAGCTCCAGGTTCTGACTTGTAAATCTAAGTGAGAACTAGTTGCTAGAGGCTTATAGTGTTAAAGAGACATTCCTTTACACCCCCACCTGCCAACCTCTCTGCTCACTGTCTGTGGGCTTCCAGGCAGCTGATGACAAAGTTGTCTTGAGCCAGGGGAGCAAGGGCAGACTAAAGCTTTGGCAGCTCCTTCTGGACCCCAGTTCACTGTCCTGTGTTCTTAAACAGCTTTGATGGAACAAGCCATCTGTGAGGGTTATTTAACTTGGAGCTGGAAGAGAGTGAGGATGTGGAAAAAATAAACTGAGCAGCCAAAGATGGGGCCAGAGAGAGAAAGCAGGTGGTATGCTCCTGGAACTCCGTGCCAGGGACAAGAGTGGGGCGGACCTGCATAAAGGAATGGTGCCGAAAGGAGGCTAGCATGTGAGGGCTAGATGCCCAGGACAGCAGGGTTTCATTTCTAAGATGGAGCTCTGCTGTCCTCCTTGAAGAGCTCGCAAGCCCTCACGTGTGGGCTTCTGTTTCTAGGAGAATCCTGCAGTGATCTGGTGACAAGCAAACCTGCTTGGCCTTCTGAAAAGCTACCAGAACCCTAATATTTTGCTGGGCCTGAATCAGCCTACAAAATAAGTCTAGCAGTTTTTATATCCCAGGTCACAAGATAATGGCAAAAGCTGAAAGGGAAGACAATGAAAACGGTGGAGGATATGAGGGAATGTACATGAATTATAGAAAACAGCACACAAAACTGCAAGATGATCTGGGAAGGTATATGGCGTATATGGCAATCTGGTATGTTACTGGACTGTAACTGCTCGAGTCTTTAGAAACTTACCAAAATTTTCCCCTCAGTATGAAAACAAATACAAAAAGAGACACTTTTTTTTTTAAGCTTTTTTTGAGATAGGGTCTCGCTATGTGTTTCAGGCTGGCCCTGAGCTCAGCCTCAAACTCACATCACAGCAATCCTCCTGCCTCTGCCTCCCCAGTGCTGGAATTACAGGCATGGGCCACCACACCCGGCACTGTGCTATGTGGTACTGGTTGCTGCTGGGGTGAGTCTCCACACCCAGTATTGTTATGTGGTTACCGCGGATCGAACCCGGGCCCTTGCACTTGCAAGACAGGCGCCGGAACCCCTGAGCTACATCCCCGGCGCAAGAGAGACATTTTTGAGACATTTTATTTTTAGGATCTAGGCATCTTCACTCATTTCATCTCGTTCGATCCTTACTGAATCTTTTTGTGTGTATGTTTGTTTTTTTGAGATGGGGTTTTACTTTTGTAGCAGACTGGCCCAGCTCACTATGTACTCCAGGCGAGCCTCAACTCACAACAATCCTCCTGCCTCTGCCTCCTGAGTGCTGGGATTATAGGTGTGAGCCACTACACCCAGCTCGACCTGATCCATTCTTGATTACCAAGCCTACGCTGCACGCAGGGTACACACTTCATGGGATTTAAAAAGGGACCAAAAAATCTACTAGATCTTTCCCTCCCCCATTAAAACCAGGGTCTTATGCAGGCGAATCAAGTGGTCTACCGCTGGGCTATACATGTAGCCCTACTTATGGTTCTTCATTAGCTCTAAAAGCAGACTGAGAATAGGTTTAGGGACAAGAACCCAAAAACTATGAATAACACTTTTGAATATAGAAGAACATGTAAACAATTAATTATACAGTACTCTGAGGTATAGTTTCAGAGCCATATGCTGTTAAGAAAGAAAAAGGATAAAACCAGGCCAAGGATGTAGCTTGGTGCCGTTGCCTGTCTGGTAAGTGCAAGGTCCTAAGTTTGATCCCCAAATAAACAAGAAACAGAGAAATCTTATATTAGGAAAGAAGAAAAGAAAAGAAAGGAAAAAAAAAAACAGAAAAGAGGATAAAACTCAAATTTTAAAAAATTGACCATGCAGAACTAAAAGTTGTCATTGAAATCTGTTATTTAGCCTAAAGCCATTCTTGCTGCTGACAAAGCAGTAAAAGTCCAAAGAGAGCATCTCACCTTAGAGGCACTCATGACAAAGTAGCAGGCTAGCTTCAGGTACCGTGCCAAGGCAAAGCTGGGTAGTAGTGCACAATTTAAAAACATGACACAAGATAAAAACAAATCTTCCTATTTCTGATTTCTAGACTCTGTTCCCCAACCTAGTGTCCAGTTTCTGAGGTACTTGGGATACTTATGCAGATACTGCAATTTGCACTTAACTATAAGCTCGTGTGCGCATGCGCGCGCTCTCGCACATTCTCTCTCTCTCTCTCTCTCTCACCTTTCTCTCTCTCTCTCTTACCTTTCTCTCTCTCTCTCTCTAGGGTGGCAGTAGGGATTAAAGCCACAGATGCTCTACCACTAAACTGTATCCCCAACTCTTTTCATTTGTAAATTTCAGGACAAAGTCTCACTAAGCCACTAGCTGTCCTGCCATCAACCGGTCAATTAGCTGGGATTACAGCCATGTGCCACCATACCCAACTCTTATCTTTTACAAATATATTTATACACACTGTACCATATAGATATGTACTTTTTTTTTTTTTTTTTTTTTTTTTTTTGAGACAGGGTCTCTCTTTGTAGTTCAGGCTGGCCCTGAGCTCAGCCTCAAACTCACATCACAGCAATCCTCCTGCCTCTGCCTCCCCAGTGCTGGGATTATAGGCGTGAGCCACCACGCCCGGCACTGTGGTATGTGGTACTGGTTGCTGCTGGGTGTGAGTCTCCACGCCTAGTATTGTATGTGGATACCGGGGGACCAAACCCAGGCCCTTGCAAGACAGCGCCAGAACCATGAGCTAAATCCGCAGCCTGATATATACATTTATATAGATATATGTATGATGTATATATTTAATAGACTTTTGTAGAAATGATCAATATTATTTGTGAAGCACACTTCATACCAAATGTTAAGGATGATTCAACAATGACGTTCTGAAGCAGACTCAAAAAACCTAATGTTTTATTGCAACAGATTTTTCTGCACTAGGAGGACTGACAGCAAGGCTTAGTAAAGGCAGCAACAAAAAAGTAGTTAGGAAAAGATCCCTGAAGATGTACTCGGCTGTACCAGTCACATTCACAGCCAACAGGTCTGGAAGTAGTCAGCGGCAATACGATTCTTCAGGAGGGAGAGTCTCAAATGACAAAGGCTGGACAGGAAGGACTACATTTACATGCAACAAAAACGTATGCATGTGCTCCAGTCTGCTTGATAGCCAAGAAGAGCTCCTGCACCACAGCAATCAATATCAGGAGGGTCTTTGATAAATCAAAAGGCCAGAAACAAAGAGCGCAACATGTTTTACCTGTGAAAATTAACCTGCACTATCTTGACATGTAAGTCAGGTGCTATGGCAAGAGGGGCACTGTGTAAGAAGGCATATGGAAGCATCTTCAGTGCCCATTGCCTACTGAGGGACCAAGAGCGTCCACAAAACATAAAGGAAGATATCTGAAGTGTTTCGGGCTGATCTCACAGTCTTAAATTCTCTCATATAAGTGGGGTATAACTCTTTCCTCCCTAGACTGTGCTTCCCAAAGAATCTTACAATATTCCACTGAACACATTCAATCCATATTAATAAGTACCTGCTATGGTATGGCAGGTCCTATTCAAGATAGCAGGAATACACCAGTAAATAAAATAATGTTCTTGCTCTCACACAGAAGAAAGCGGTGGGGAGTACCATAAAAAAAGAAAAATAAAGGAGGAGCTACTGTGAGCCCTTTCACCAGCTCACTCGGCAGGACAAGGACGGACTTCTTTTTCTACTTTAATTGGCCCACACTTGCTCTGTAAAGCATGCTTTTTTTCTTCTTCTCCTACCTTTAAGAAATGCAAAATACTTCACTAAGAATTTTTTAAAAGGATTAGATGGGCAGAATAACAGGGTAAGAGAATACTGCTATTCCATAGAAGATAGCAAAGGAAAGGCTCATAATGAGATGCTATTTGAATAGAGCTGAAGGGGTAAGCCACAGAGCAGACAGGGCTTTATGGATACATAACAGGAGCTACAGGGCTAAATGGTGTGAAGGAAGGACAGTCAGCTTTCTAGCCGAGCCCAGTGAGGAGAAACCTTTCAGACTTTGTGCAGTTTGCATTCTCTCCATGCATTTTCTGGAAAGATTCCATCACAGATGAGAGCTTTATGTTGAATTTTAAATTTAACCACAAATATTTAAACTTCTCTGAACCAAAAATATAGTATCTTCTCTGTGGTTTAGTTGGCACCAAGTACATATTTACAAATTTCTATATGTCTGCCTGTTATTTAAATTTCTTATAGAAGTGCCAAGGTCTTTACTTGTGATTTACCCTCTTCCACTCCATACTCTTAGATATGAACTTTGTTCATCTAAATTCTTAGAGAAAGGAGGTATCTTTATAATTGCAATTTAGGGTTTTCTTAGTTAAATTTTCTTTCTTTTTTGAGATGGTCTCACCATGTAGTTTAGACTAGCCTTGAACTTACTATGTAGCCTAGGCTAGCCTCAAACCTTTGAGGAGTCTCCTGCCTCTGCCTCTTGAGTGCTGGGAATTATAGGCACATGCCATTATGCCTGACCCTAGTTCAATTTTCTATTGCCACTTTTCTCTTTACAAAGTGTCAATGAAATGTAAAAAAAAAAAAAATTCAGGTTTATTGAACCTTGAACTTCTAACTGTATACTCTTATTTATGTATAGTTCCTGAGAAACAGAACCTGTATTAGAGTTACAAAGAACACAGGAAATGGTTTCTGTTCTCCAGCAAAGCCTCTGACAACTGGCTTGGGAAACGGCTCTGGCTCCACAAGGGCACACAATTCTCAAAGAGCTCCCTCGTTATTCCTAATCCCAGGGTCAGTTTCCCTGCATAGCTGCCAAGAGAGTCATGTGGCACCCTCCCTTATCAAATGAAGGCATGAAGACAGATCATCTGGAACCCATGAGTATCAAAACAACCACTCCTACTTCATTCTGGGTATCCGTCATTGTCTTCTTTATCTGTCTCAGTGGGACTCTGGGCCATGGTCCCCACTCATATTCAGACTGTAGGATATGTAGGATCCTACATGTAGGACTGTAGGATATTTGTATGAAACTGCAAAATTGATACCCAGTGTGAATCACTGGATTACTTCCTCTATGAGTGTCATCTGAGAGTAGTGGAACTACTTGTTATGAGGTAACAAAGCCATGTATATAAATCTCTGCAAACACCTTCTAAATATAATGCCTACCTTCATAAAAATAATGATCTTCAAAGTACTCAACTTTATAGGTTTGAAATCAAATTTTAAAACACTAACAATGACTCACAATTAGAATGGCTTTAAATATACATAACTGTATTTCATCTATCCTTCCAGTTTTTTACTGAGAAAGCTGAAGAAAAAACCCCCACATAACAGAAACTAAGGAATTTTCTACAAGACACTAATTGGAATAAGAAAGGGACAACAGAGGTTCTACCCTCTGCAGGCCTGATAAGACCACAGATGTGACCTCAGTAGCAGTGTTCCATTTATAAAACCCTCATGCTGGGACAAATGGACAACTGGAACAAGAGCCAAGTGCATTGGTGATGCAATTGGAAGGGCTGATAGAAAGCACAGCACGTAGAGCTTCAAGACTGCTGGCGTATAATTAATGCGGGTGGCTAGGAGGCAGAAGAAAGACAAAGCTGAACCTGGCCTCTGATAAAGACAAAAAAAAAAACAAAAAAAACCAAACAGAATAAGAACACCAACCTGAGAAATTCAGTTTACTCTAGTCAACTGCTTTTAATTTACCTGCTTGCCGAAATTATTTCTAGTCCTAGTTTCCTCTTCTCTAAAAGAGTTTAACCACAACAAAGATTTTCAAAGTTCCTCTTTTCCCCCTTTCTGCATCTGAAAATCTTTTTTTTTTAGGTTTTTTGAGACAGGGTCTCGCTTTGTGGTTCAGGCTGGCCCTGAGCTCAGCCTCAGACTCACATCACAATCCTCCTGCCTCTGCCTCCTGACTGCTGGGATTACAGGCGTGAGCCACCACGCCCGGCACTGTGGTATGTGGTACTGGTTGCTGCTGGGTGTGGGTCTCCACACCCAGTATTGTTATGTGGTTACCGGGGAATCGAACCTGGGCCCTTGCGCTTGCAAGACAGGCGCCAGAACCACTGAGCTAACTCCCCGGCCCTGAAAATCTTAAGAGATATCATTTACAGAGTTTATCTCAGAGCAAGTATAGACGGGTCCCAAAATGGTTCAAAAAATTCCTCTAAAACATAAGAAAGGCATTACAGGTGAACAGAAGGGTACCAAGGTAAGCCACCTGTAAACATCTGTCTAGAAACTCACTGAAAACACAGGTGAAAATTCTGGAAACATTTAAATATTCAGTAAGATTTAATAGTAATAACACAAGGACAGATAAATACAACGCTGGATACAACAGAATCTAGAAATGGACTCAAATATATAATAATCAAAATCCAAACCAAAGGCCTGAGCCAGGTGTGATGGCCTAATGTCTGTAATCCCAGCACTCAGGAGGCAGAGGCAGAAGGATTGCTTTGAGTTCAAGGCTAGCCTGGGCTACATAGTGAGTTCAGGGCCAGCCTGAACTACAAAATGAGACCTTGTCTAAAAAACAAAAACAAAAAGAACCACGGCTGAAAAAGATGTATAACTAAGTCCCCTACACATTGGAGGCTATCATGGATATCAGTATAACCACTCTGAATACAGGGCTTGGAATTTAGTTCAGTGGCACCACACCTGCCTGGCAAGTGCAAGGTCCTAAAGTTGATCCCCAGTACTACCAAAAAAAAAAAAAAAAAAACCTATCAAAAAAAACCAATAACAACAAAAAATCCTGAATATTCATGCTGGGTGTTTTAACAGGAGCCCAATACCTTCATTAATAACAGCATTTTTTTTTTTTTTTTTTTTTTTAGGTTTTTGGAGACAGGGTCTCGCTTTTGTGGTTCAGGCTGGCCCTCAGCTCAGCCTCAAACTCACATCACAGCAATCCTCCTGCCTCTGCCTCCGGAGTGCTGGGATTACAGGCGTGAGCCACCACGCCCGGCACTGTGGTATGTGGTACTGGTTGCTGCTGGGTGTGGGTCTCCACACCCAGTATTGTTATGTGGTTACCGGGGAATCGAACCCGGGTCCTTGCGCTTGCGAGACAGGCGCCAGAACCACTGAGCTAACTCCCCGGCCCTAATAACAGCATTTTAAAAATTTATTCTCTTTCATTTCTTGAAGGAATGAATGAGAAGATTCATTTGTCTTTAATGACAAATCAGTACCATCAAATGAGTACAAAAGAGTACCGTCATCAGGCAATGGCTATCTCTGGGACAGAATGAAAGCACTTAAACCTATCAGAGTATTTGATCCAGACATAGCCGGTCTAGTCTTTAATCACCAAGAATAGTAAAAACAATACAAAGTAAAACAGCACCCTATAAGCATTTTAAATAAACATCACATACAAATGTAATTGGCTTCAGACTTTTTGCTCCAATGTTAGTATACATTCACATAGTAAGGCAAAAGACAACAAGTTCAGATAAACAAAGACTTACAAAGGTAACAAGCTTTTTTTGTTGTTGTTGAAAAAAAAATTCCTTAAATATGTACCCAAGCAGAATAAGGTATTAGTAAGTAATCAAGAAGATTGTCAAAAAACAAAAACACAAAATAACTTCAACAAATAAAAGCATGGAAAAATATGGAAGGTAGGAAACCTGTTGAATGTCAAATGCTCCTTAAGAGACAATATTAATAAAGTGTGTGTACCTCTTAATTCTGACAGATCAGCTGTGAAATATTTCAGGGGAAGTGGGACTGAGGATCAAGCCCAGAGATACTCTTACCAGTAAGCTGTATCTCAGGCCTTTTTAATTTTTTGTTTTGAGAGAGGGTCTCACTAAATTGCCCAGGATGGGCTTGAATTTGTGATCATCCTGCTTCCTAAGTAGTTGGGATTAATCCCATCACATTTGTCTGAGTTAATATAAAGTACATACTGTTATATTGGAAACCTGTTTTCGTTGTTGTTGTTTTTTGGGTTTTTTTTGAGACAGGGTCTCACTTTGTCATTCAGGCTGATCCTGAACTCAGCCTCAAACTCATAATAATCCTCCTGCCTCTTCCTCCTGCATGCTCGGATTACAGGTGTATGCCACCATGCTTGGTGCTGTGGTATGTGGTACTGATTACTGGTGGGTGTGAGTCACCAGGCCTGGCATTGTTGTATGTGGTTATCTGATTGAACTAGGCACCTTGGACTTGCAAGGCAGGCCTGGAACCACAGAGCTAAATCCCCAGCCCTGTTTTGTTTTTTTCAAATAAGATCTTGTTATGTAGTTCAGTCTGACTGAACACATCATATACCAGAGTAGCTTCAAACTTGCGACCTTACTGCCTCAGCTTCCTAAATGCTGAGATTACAGATGTGTGCCACAATTCCTGGATCTTTTCTCTCTTAATAAAAACTACATTTTTTGTTCCTATCATAGGCTACTCCACAGATTTCATAGTTGGCACTCCAAGAATCATCTCAGATCCTGAGGGTTCTCTGCAGCAGAGCAAAAAAGTAGGAAAGAGCTGAACCTGACAGCCTGGGCATATGTGATGAAATCCTAATTCTATCTTAAATTATCTTGAGATTTTTTTTTTTCTTGCAGAAAGGAAGAGATGATTCTATCGTGTTTGATACTTTTAGTTGATAAAAATAATTGAAAAAATTTATCTAAAATAATTGAAACTGAAGTTTGGCATGGTGGTGAATTCCTGTAACTGCAGCATTCAGAAGATTAAGACCAGAGGATGACACAAATTCATGGCTAATCTGGGCCACATAGTAAGTTCCAGGCCAGTTTGATCTACATAGTGAGACCTTATCTCAAAAAAACCCAAACCAAAATATAACTAAAAAATTAAAATGAAATGAAATAAGCAGAATTAAAATAAAATGCAAGGCATACAGAAAAGGCATATTGTGAATATTCAACATTTCACCCAATGCTTGCTTTTTTAAAAATTTATTTATTTTTAAATAAACTGAGTTTATTGGTACATTTCAGGAATACATTATGATCTCATTCCTCATTAGCAATTTCTACCTGTACAAATATATCATGATTCTTATTTTTTCCCACTGTTCAATTTATTTACATCTATCTATTCATATCTATCTATCTATCTATCTATCTGAGTTAGGGTCTCGCTTTGTAGTTCAGGCTGGCCTCACTCTGTAGCCCAGGCAAGCCTCAAACTCACAATCAACCTGCTTCTGCTTCCCGAGTGCTGGGATTACTGGTGTGATCTACTACGCCCAGCATTATGTGGTGTGTGTAGTGACTGCTGATAGGCGTGAGTCACCATGCCTGCACTGCGGCAGGTGATTAATGGAGAACCCAGAAGCACTGAGCTAAATCCCTAGCCCTTTACTTATTTATTTTGAGACAGTCTTGCTATGTAGTTTAGGCTGGCCTCAAATTTATAGCAACTGGGCCGGGGAGTTAGCTCAGTGGTTCCGGCGCCTGTCTCGCAAGCGCAAGGACCCGGGTTCGATTCCCCGGTAACCACATAACAATACTGGGTGTGGAGACCCACACCCAGCAGCAGCCAGTACCACATACCACAGTGCCAGGCGTGGTGGCTCACACCTGTAATCCCAGCACTCGGGAGGCAGAGGCAGGAGGATTGTGATGTGAGTTTGAGGCTGAGCTGAGGGCCAGCCTGAACCACAAAGCGAGACCCTGTCTCCAAAAACCTAAAAAAAAAAAAAAAAAAATTTATAGCAACTGTCCTGCTTCAGCCTCTGGAGGGCTGAAATTAGAGGTATATGTATCCCACAAAATTTTTTGTGATGCTGGACATTAAACCAATTTATTTATTTTATTTGGAGGGGATACTCTGGTATCAAACTTGAGACTTTGCATTTGCAAAGCAGGATTGGTACCACTGAGCTAAATCCGCAGTCCTATTTATTAATTTTCTGAAACAGAGTTTCACTATATACTTTAGCTTGGCCTTGAACTCACTGTATAATCAGGCTGGTCTTGAACTCATGGCAGTCCTTGGCCTCAGCTCCCAATTGTTGGGATTATAGGCATGTACCATCATACTTTTAAATGATTATTAGAGGAATTTCACCTCTAATTTTTTAATGTACTGTATAAATACTATTTAGATTTTTTTTTTTTGAGACAAGGTCTCTCGCCTTGTAGTTCAGGCTGGCCCTGAGCTCAGCCTCCAACTCACATCACAGCAATCCTCTTGCCTCTGCCTCCCGAGTGCTGGGATTACAGGTGTGAGCCACCACACCCGGCACTGTGGTATGTGGTACTGACTGCTGCTGGGGCATCAGTCTCCACGCCTAGTATTGTATGTGGTTACCAGGGGATGGAACCCAGGTACTTGCGCTTGGAAGACAGGCAACAGAACCACTGAGCTAAATCCCCAGACCCCTGTTTAGAATATTTAAAATATAAACATAAAGAGGGATAGGCAATAATCTGTCAGGCAAAAGCAAAACACAAGACGAAAAACCCAAGTGTGACACAGTCAAGAATGAAATGTAAAGAAAATGTGAACAACAAACACCTTGAAATACAAAAAGAAAATGGCAAACTCAGAACTGTGGTAGTAGACTAACACCATTTCACTCAGCATACCGGCAAGGTTAAGACAGTAATACAGGCCATAAATATTGTAATTAACAATGATATAATGGCTGTATCTTTTTTTTTTTTTTTTTGAGACAAAGTCTCACTTCTGTAGTTCAGGCTGGCCCTAAACTCACTATGTAGCTCAGGCAGGATAGGCTGGAATTTACAGCAATCCTCCTACCTTTGCCTTAGAGTGCTGGGATTTATAGGTGTGAGCCATCAGGCCTGATATTGTAATAGTGGTAGCGAGGATGAACTGGAGACTTTGACTGCCAGGCAGACACAAGGTGTGAGTCACCACATCCGGCATTGTTGTACGTGGTCACTGGGGATCGAACTCCAGACCTTGTACCTGCAAGGCATGCGTCGGAAGCACTGAGCTAAATCCCTGGCCCTAATGATATATTCTTAATTTTCAGTTAGCTAGAACATTTTAAAAAATAAAGATTTGAGAGGAAAGACTTTTGGATAAATAAACAAAACTGACACAGAAGTGATAGCAATGTTTCATATCATGATTGTGATACTATATATCTTTGTTAAACCTTATGCTATTGGTAATTATTCATTATAAATATTTGTATCTTAATTTTGGCTAAAAAATTGATAGAAGCAATAAAGAAAAACTGGGCTGGGAGTATAACTCAACAGCAGAGCATCTACTTGGTGTGCAAGAGGCACTAGATTCAATCTGCAGGACTCCAAAACCATTTCCATGGTACCACACTAGTATAAAATGTTATTTTCTTTTTTCAGTGGCCTTGCATAGTTGCCAAGTTTACCTCCACATCTGCTTCCCATTCAGTCTGGTCCCAGCATTATACACCTCAGTGATGTTTTAAGATGTAACCTGGAATATATAACACCTTTGCTCCAAATACCACCGAAGGATTCTTACGTCATTCAGAGGGAAATAATTTTTTTTTAAAGGCCCTACTCAGGCTTATTTCCTTTCTGATGTCATCTACCACCCTTCACTTATCTCTTTCTGGCCAAAATGGCTGCTCACTTCATGAAAAATAACTCACGCTTTGACTATTCAGGGGTCAGTCTCTGAGAGTTATCTCCCAGATTTGTGTAAACAAGCACTAACTCTGACCTGGGCACACACTCTCCGTTTCCTGGGCTTTATTTTTGTTAGCATTTACCATCAGCTTACACTTTTTTTTTTTTTTAAGGTTTTTTGAGACAGGGTCTCGCTTTGTGGTTCAGGCTGGCCCTGAGCTCAGCCTCAAACTCACGTACAGCAATCCTCCTGCCTCTGCCTCCCGAGTGCTGGGATTACAGGCGTGAGCCACCACGGCCGGCACTGGTATGGGGTACTGGTTGCCGCTGGGGTGAGTCTCCACACCCAGTATTGTTATGTGGTTACCGGGGATTGAACCCGGGTCCTTGCGCTTGCAAGACAGGCACCAGAAACACTGAGCTATATCCCCGGCCCCAGCTTACACTTTTATTTTTTGCAGAATGAGGAACTGAACTCAGGGCCTTCACACTGAGCTATGTTTAATTTTTCTTCTTTTTTTGGTCATGTTTAATTAAGTTTATCGGTACATTTTAGGTATACATAATGATCACATTCATCATAGGGAATTTGTACCTGTACATGACATATCTTGATTCTTATTTTTGCCCATTCCCCTACCCTCCTTTCAACTTTTCTACCTCTCCTTATTTACAAAAGCTTTGTTTCCATTTTTTCTAATTTTTTTCCTTTCCTTTCCTTCCTCCCCCGCTTCCTTTCCCCTGACTCCCGAGCTCCACTCCCCATTTGAATGCTTTTTTTTTTTTTCTATTTCACAATATCTATTATACATTTTGGTCTTCATTTACACTTTCAGTTTCTCACACCAGAGAAACAATGCTGTATTTATACATTGTGTGTCCAATTATTTCACTTAAAAATATGGCTTGAAGGTACACCCATTTAGCTATAAACATTTCAAGATTTTCCTTATGGTTGAATAGTACTCCACTGTATAAAAATCCATGTCTTTAAAAAAATTTTTTTTGGTGGCCAGAGATTTAGCTCAGTGGTTCTGGTGCCTGCCTAGCAAGTGCAAGGTCCCATGTTTGATCCTTAGTAAGGACATACAACAGTGCCGGGCATGGTAATTCACGCCTGTAAACCCAGCACTCAGAAGGCAGAGGCAAGAAGACTGATTGCCTTGAGTTCAAGGATAGCCTGGGCTACCAAGTAAGTTCAGGGCCAGCCTGAAGTATAAAGTGAGATCCTGTCTCAAAGAACTAAAAATAATAATAATAAATAAAATAAAATAAAATTGAGGGGTGTTATATTCTGTGTATTGAGTTTAGTGGTAATTTGAGGTAGAACTTATAATCATATTCATTGTTGAGAATTTGTACTAGTAGATGATATATTTGATTCATTTTTTTCTCCTTTACCTGATACCCTCTTCATCCCCTCTCCCCTATATACATAAGCTTTATTTGTTTTTCCCTTACCTCCAGTTTTTCCTTTCCCTTCTTTCTTTCTTTATCCATTCATTAGCATCTGAGTTGTTTCCAAGATTTAGCCATTACAAACCATGCTGCTATAAACATGGCTATGCATATATTGTTGAGGTACAATGTTTAAATTCTTTTGGAAGATACCAAGAAGGGGAATACCTGGGTCAAATGGAACCTCTACTTTTAGTTTTTTGAGATAGGATTTTACTGCATAGTTCAGGCTGGCCTTGATTCACTGTGTACTTCAGGCCAGCCTAGAATTCATGACGATCCTCCCGCCTCTGCCTCTCGAATGTTGGGATTACAAGGTATGTGGTGCTATGCCCAGCTTGCTTTTAGTTATTTTTTTTAAATTGAAATCTTTATTGGTACATTACATATACACATCATGATTGCACTCAACAATGAGAATTTGTACCAGTATATGACACAACTTAATTCTCATTTTTTCCCATAGCCCTACCCACCCTACCACCCCCCCATATACATAAACTTTATTTCCTTTCTTTTTTATTATAATCTTATTATTTTTCCCCCTTCACCCTATTTCACTTTGAGAGGAATCTCCACACTGATTTCCACAGTGGTTGCACCAGTCTATACTCCCAGAGGAGAACGGTTCCTTTCTCCCCACAACCTGGCCTGTATCTGTTACTGGCTAATTTTCTGATGGCAGTCATTCTTTCTGGACTAAGAAGGGATCTTACCCTTGTTTTAATTTGCATCTCAGGAACGACCAGTGATGTTGAACATTTTTTCATATATTTATCTGCTGTTTCTACTTCTTTTTCTGAGAAGTGTCTATTTCAGATGCCCATTTTTGGATTGGATCTTTTTCTGGGGGCTCTAATTTTTTGTATTTTTTTAGTTCTTTATATAGAAAGTAGTCCTTTGTCTGGTCCAAAATTGTTATACATGTTTAATGCAATCATGATCAAAATTCATACAAAATTCATATTCAACAGCATATCTCACAGAATTAGAGAAAACAATTCTAAAATTCATTTGGAAGCAGAAAAGATCTAGAATAGCAAAGGCAATTCTAGAGAACAAAGGCAAGGGGCATCACAATCCCTGATTTGAAATTATACTACAAAACTATGATAAAAACAGCATGATGTTGGGGCCGGGGAGTTAGCTCAGTGGTTCCGGCGCCTGTCTTGCAAGCGCAAGGGCCCGGGTTCGATTCCCCGGTAACCACATAACAATACTAGGTGTGGAGACTCACCCCAGCGGCAACCAGTACCACATACCACAGTGCCGGGGGGTGGTGGCTCACGCCTGTAATCCCAGCACTCGGGAGGCAGAGGCAGGAGGATTGCTGTGATGTGAGTTTGAGGCTGAGCTCAGGGCCAGCCTGAACCACAAAGCGAAACCCTGTCTCAAAAAACCTAAAAAAAACCAGCATGATGTTGGGGGGAATAAAACAAAAATAAAAATAAAACCAGACCTGAGGATCAATGGGACAGATTAGGAGATGCAGAAACAACTCCAGACATAGCCACCTCATCTTTAACAAAGGAGCCAAATGCCTTCACTGGAAGAAAGACAGCCTCTTTCATAAATGGCGCTGGAGAAAGTGGGTTTCCACTTGCTGAAGATTAGAATTAGATTCATATCTTTCACCATCCATTATATTAAAATCAAAATGATTCAAAGATCTAAATGTTAAAACAGAAACACTAAATCTGCTGGAAAATACATTAGGTAGAACTCTTGAAAACACTATGGTAGGCAAAGACTTTATGAACAAAACTCTGATTTCACAGGAACTATCACAAAAAATCAACAACTGGAATCACATCTTATTAAAAAGCTTTTGCACAGCAAGGAAAACCACCAACAGAGTAAAGAAACACCCCACAGTGTGGGAAAAACTTTATAGCAGCTGTTCCTCAGATAGCCAACCTTTCAAAAAGTGTTATGTTTTTTATAAGACAGGGTCTCCCTATATAGTCCAGGCCGGTCCTGAATTCACTCTGTAGCCCAAACTACTTTCATGATGATCTTCCTGCTTTAGCCCCCTAAATACTAAAGTCACAGTGTGTATTACCACACCCAGCTGTTTTATCTGTGTCTGCCTGGCAAGCGTGTGGTCCTGAGTTTGATCCCTGGTACCATAATAAACAAACACATTAATTAATTAATTAATTTTTCAGTACTAGGGGTTGAACCGAGAGCCTCTACACAAAGCTTTATTGCTAGATTTTTTTTTTTTTTTTTTTTAAGATAGTTTCACCTGTAGTTCAGGCTGGCCTTGGATTTACTAATCCATGCTGACCTTGAATGTGTGGCAATCCTTCTGTCTCAGCCTCCCATATGCTGGGATTACAGGTGTGTTCCTTTATGCCTTTTTTTTTTTTAATTCCTAGGCAAGAACTTGGCTAAATTGCCCCAGCTGGACTCAAATTTGGGATCCTCCTGCCTCAGCCCTTCCAGAGTGTTGAGATTACAGGGATGTGACTCCTGATTTTGTTTTTAGTTTTTATTTGTCTCCTTATTATCTTTAAATTTTAGTGTTTTAAAAGTTGTAAAAAAAAGTTGTTAGGGTATTATTTTGTTGTTATTTTAGGCACTGGGGATTGAATCTTGGGTTCTTGTGAATTTTAGGCAAATATTTTTCTATTAAGCTATAGCCTCAATCTTTTTTATTCATAAATTTTGAAACAAAGTCTCACAAAGTTTCTCAGGCTGGTCCAAACTTGCATCCTTCCTGTCCCATACTCCCGAGTGTAGCTGTGATTTCAAATCTAGTACATCATTTTTATCCACTACTTTACTCTCCACTGTTGAGAACAGCCAGACCTAGGGCATTGGCAGTGAATCTACAGCACACATGCTAGAGCAGGCTGCTCTAAAAGCTTCACCATCACTGATCTAGTGCGTAGACCTTCCCTCTAATAAATATCTGTGCAATGGGAGAAACTCACCAACAAAGGCATCTTGGCCTATAGTAGTTTGGGCTACAAAAACTTATTTTTTGGTGGTACTGGGGGTCAAACTTGGGCCCTTGTTCTTGCAAGGTGGGTGCACTGCCACTGAGCTGAATCCCTGACCCTTATAAAAACTTTTACTATAGTACTGAAGATTGAAGCCAGGGACTGGCACATTCTAGGCAAATGCTCTACCACTGAGTTATATCTCTAGCGCATCAGACAGAAATTTGACACCTTATTCTGTTTCTACCTTTATAACTGATATGACAGCTGTTTAAAAATAACTTTCCCCAAATATTACTTAGAAAGTTTTTAAAAATCCACTTATTATAGCCAGAAAATTAATGCAGTTAGGCACAATAGAATATGCCAATAATTCAGGTGTTCAAGAAGCTAAGGTCAGAGGACTTCAAATTAAAGGCCAGTCTGGCCAGCTTTAATAATACTCCATCTCCAAATGAAAAACAGTAAAGGCTGGGAATACAGCTCAGTGGTGGAGTGTCTATGGTCAATCCTCAGCACTGCAGAAAAAAAGAACAGAAGAAGAGAAAGGAGAAGAGGGAGAATGGGAGCGAGAGAAGATGGAAGAAGTGAAGGAGCAGAGAAGAGTAAGACTGGGGAAAAAGAAAAAATGTGAGACAACAAAAATTGTTTGGCTTATTTCTTATTTTTCTCTCTCAGTATCAGTGATCGAACACAGGACCTTTCACTTGTCAGGCTGTAGCAGTGTCACTGAGCTACATCTCAGCCCATAGCTTGTATCTTGATGTTCCCTAAAAGCCTTGTGTACTTGTAAGTGGGGCTTTGGGGAGATGACTGAATCATGGGTGTGTGATACTGGACTGATGAGTCCACTGATGGGCGCATAGCTGGGTGTGATGTTGAGAAGTGAAGCCTGGTGGAAAGAGGTGGGACACTGTGATCATGACCTGGCTATATCATTATGTATATTCTACCCCCTGTCCTCTTGAGTACCCACTGCTTTCTGCCTGCAACACCATGTACTGTTTCTCTTATACCATGTCCCTCTGGCCTGCTACCCTGCCTTGAGACTAGCCAACTGTGGACTGAAATCTTAAACTATGAACCAAAATAAATCTCTACTCTTTTACCTTGTGGGTAAAACATTTCATCAGGAAAGTAACTAAGACAAACATGAAGAGATATGTAGAGATGTAGAAATCCTTAGAACAATATCAAAACTTTTCCAAGGAAATTTTTATTATAAAGTGAATGTACTTTTAATTGAAATACCACAAAACACTATTTTGGGGGGAGGAATCGGGAAAATTAATATTGTTTAAAAAAGTGTATAAAGCATAAGTAGATGGGAAAAACAAAGCAGTAAAATGTCATAAAAAAGAGTTATATGGAAATTCATATTACTAGCATTAAAAACATACTACAAACCTATGGTACTTAAACTAAGATTCTGTTTCAAGAATAGATAAGATTTTTAAAAGACTCAGAAGAGATAATGCATCTATATCTACACAATTAGATTGTAGGATAGTGTATATATATATATGATAAAGCTTAACTATTAGTAAATGGAAACAGATTAAACAATGCAACAGATGATAGATCATTTGTAAACTACTTTAAAACATTAAGAACAATTTTTTTAAAGTTAGTTTTCAGTCTCACAGTGTCTAGCAAAATAAATTCCAGGAAAAATATTTCATAGTAAGTTTTCAGAAGTAAAATTTAAAAATATGATTATTCAGGGCCTGGGATTTAGTTCAGTGGTTCTGGTGCCTGCTTTGCAAGCACAAGGTCCCTAGTTCGATTTCCAGAAACCACATATAACAGTGCTGCAGTACCGCCATACCACAGTGCCAAGCTCATGCCTATAATCCCAGCACTTGGGAGGCAGAGGCAGGAGGATTGCTGAGTTCAAGGCTAACTTCAGGACCAGTCTGAACTACAAAGCAAAACCCTGTCTCGTAAAACAAAAACATAAACAAACAAATAGAAAAAGATTATTCATTTATTTGAAATTAGATTTTTTCTAAGCACAAAGAAGGGGAAAATAGATTCAACCACATAAAGTTATACATATCTGTACTTGAGAAAATGTCACACATAATAAAAGGTAAGTGACAAATTACAGAAAGTATTTTTAATATATGACTGAAAAAATATAACCAATTGAAAAAGAACTACAATCCTGTAATCTAGCTATTTAGCAGGCCGAGAAAGAAGGGTTGAATGTTTGAGACCAGTGAGGGCAATTTAGCAAGACCTGTCTCAAAATGAATAGGGGTGGGGAATGTAGCTCAGTGGTGAAATCCTTGCTGACCATGTGCAGTACCCTAGGTTAATTCCCCAGTGCTGATGAATGAACAAATGAATACACTGGCGGTCGGAGGGGGGAGAGAATTATACTTCTTGTTAAATTAAGGCCTTTAAAATAAATGAAACATTTACCAATAAAAATGGGTTGGAGGGCCGGGGATTTAGCCCACTGGTTCTGGTGCCTGTCTTGCAAGTGCAAGAGCCCTGGTTCAATTCCTCACTCCCAAAACCACATACTATCCTGGGCGTGGAGACTCACCCCAGCAGCAATCAGTATCACATACCACAGTGCTGGGAGTGGTGGCTCACACCTGTAATCCCAGCACTCGGGAGGCAGAGGCAGGAGGATTGCTGTGATGTGAGTTTGAGGCTGAGCTCAGGGCCAGCCTGAACTACAAAGCAAGACCGTCCCAAAAACAAAGAAACAAACCAAAAAGCCAAAAAAAACAAAAACAAAAAATATGGGCTGGACTGTGGATGTAGGTCTGTTGTACAGTGTTTGCCTAGTCTGCAGCTGATTTGATTCCAGCCAAAAAAAGAGGCAAAGTTAGCTCTTACCTGAAAGTGACTTGGCCAAAACCTGTCTCAAAAACAAGTAGGAGAGGGCTGGGAGAAATGTAACTCAAAACTACATAGATTCTGCCTCACCCTGGTCAGAAGGGCTGTCTGAAGGGAGGGAAGAGGATATGGAAAAAAAGAAGAATTAGGACAAAGTATGTACAGGTACAAATTCCCTATGATGAATGCAATCATTATGTATATCTAAAGTGTACAAATAAAATTAATTGAAAGAAATTAGGTGCAAATCCATTCTGTAACTGTGGTAACCATATACATTGTACTTTATGGGAAATCTACTAGTCATCTCCATGTTTATTTGTTTCTTTCTTACCACCTATATTTATTTAAATTTTTTATTTTGTTACTATATGGGAAAAAGTCTTTACTTGTTGTTTCTCAGAAAAGGGCTAATAACTAAATTATATAAAGAGTTTAAAAAGTCAGCTGCCCCAAATTTAAAGACTCATTTCAAAAATGGGCATCTGAAATGAACAGATTACCTTTCAGAGAAAGAAGTAAAATCAGCCAAGAAGCATTTGAAGAAATGCTCGACATCACTGGTCATTCAAGAGATGCAGATGAAAATGACACTAAGATTTCTTCTCACTCCACAAAAAATGGCTATTATTGCAAAATTAACCAGCAATAAATGCTAGCGGGGCTGTGGGGAAGAAGGAACCTTTCTTCGCTGTTGGTGGGAATGTAGACTTGGTGAAACCACTGTGAAGATCAGTGGAGATTCCTCAAAAATTAGGATTAGGGCAGGGGATTTAGCTCAGTGGTTCCGGCATCTGCCTTGCAAGCTCAAAGTCCCAAATTCGCTCAAGGTCATCCCAAATTCATGCCCAGGAGCCACATATCACAATGCTGGGTGTGGTGGCTCATGCCTGTAATACTAGCACAGAGGAGGCAGAGGCAGGAGGATTGCCTGGGAGGTTTGCTGGGTCTATATAGTGAGCCCAGGGCCAGTCTGAACTACAAAAACAAGACCCTGTTTAAAAAAACAAAACAAAACAAAACAAAAAAAACAAAAAACTAAACTAAGAAACACCAAACCTAGGATTAGAAGTCTCATTTGACCCTGCTAGGAAAGAATTAAAAGAATCATATCATAGTGATATGTGCACCCATGTTCATAGCAGCTCATTTTGTGATAGGTAAATCTTGGAAACAACCCAAGTGTCCATCAACTAGGGACTGGATAAAGAGTTTTTTTTTTTTTTTTAAATAAGATGGAGTATTTCTCTGTCATAAAGAATTACTTTAAGTCATTTATACTCAGATAGACATACCTTGAGATCACACTCATAAGTGAAATAAGTCACAGATGTGTAAAAACAATATCTTTTCTCTGGTATGAGAATCTGAAGATGTAAATGAGTTCTAGAATGTATGATAGAGATAGTGAAATAGAAAATATTCAAAGGGAAAGGGAAAAGGTTAAGTAGTGGGGGGAAATAAAAAAATACGATGTTAAATTTAAAAAAAAAAGAGAGACAGAAAGGGACCGGGGATTTAGCTCAGTGGTTCCAGTCTCTGCCTGGCAAGCGCAAGGTCCCAAGTTCGATGCCCAGTATTCACATACCACAATTCTGGCCATGGTGACTCATACCTGTAAGCACAGTACTTGATAACCACATATACCATAATGTGGCTCACGCCTGTAATCTCAGCACCAGGAGACAGAGGTAGAAGGATTGCTGGGAGTTCAAAGCTTGCCTAGGTTATATAATGAGTTCAGGGCCAGCCTGAACTACAAACCGAGACCTTGTCTCAAAAAACCTAAAATAAACCTAAAACTAGAGCTACATTTGATCTAGCTATACCAACCTTAGTATGTACCTAAAGCAATTAAAGTCAGCCTACTAGCCAGGCGTGGTGGCTCACAGCTGTAATCCCAGCACTGGGGAGGCAGAAGCAGAACTGCTGCAAGTTCGAGGCTCACCTGGGCTATACAGTGAGCTTAGGGCCAGCCATAAAACCCAATAACAAACAAAAACCAATCAGCATACTACAGGACAGCTGCATACCTATTTTTTGTTGTTGTTGTTAAGGTTTTTTGAGACAGGGTCTCACTTTGTGGTTCAGGCTGGCCCTGAGCTCAGCCTCCAACTCACATCACAGCAATCCTCCTGCCTCTGCCTCCCGAGTGCTGGGATTACAGGCGTGAGCCACCATGCCCGGCACTGTGGTATGTGGTACTGACTGCTGCTGGGGTGAGTCTCCACACCCAGTATTGTTATGTGGCTACAGGGATTGAATCCTGGCCCTTGCACTTGCAAGACAGGCGCCAGACCCACTGAGCTATATCCCCGGCCCTGCATACCTACTTTTATTGTGGCACAATTTACAATGGCAAAGATATGGAACCAACCCAGATGCCTATCAAGAGATGAATGAGTAAAGAAGGGAAAGAAAAACTTGATGATTAAAAAAAAGGAAACAAAACTTACGTATATTGGGGGTGGGGACTTGGGAGGTAAGGGCATGGGAAAAAATAAAAATTAAGTCAAGTCAGGTACTGGTACAAATTCTCAATGTTGATTGTGATCATAACATGTATACAAAATGTATCAATAAAGGGCCAGGGATTTAGCTCAGTGGTTCCGGCGCCTGTCTTGCAAGCGCAAGGACACAGGTTCAATCCCTGGTAACCACATAACAATACTGGGCGTGGAGACTCACCCCAGCAGCAATCAGTACCACATACCACAGTGCCGGGCATGGTGGCTCACGCCTATAATCCCAGCACTCGGGAGGCAGAGGCAGGAGGATTGCTGTGATGTGAGTCTGAGGCTGAGCTCAGGGCCAGCCTGAACTACAAAGAGAGATCCTGTCTCAAAAAAAAAAAAAGAAAGTATCAATAAAATCAACTTTAAAAAAGAAATGAATGAATAAAGGTGATGCAGCATATATATATATACAATGATGTATTATTTGGCCACCAGAAAGAACAAAATTCTACCACTTGTAAGAAAAGAGATGGATCTGGAGCCTGTCATCTTTTTTCATTTTTTTCAGAACCAGAACTGAACTCAGGACCTTGCGCCTGCCAGGCAGTGGCACCACTGAGTTACACCCCTTGCCCTTGAAGACAGTTATCTTCTTCTTTTTTTTTTTTTTTTTTTAAAGAAAGGGTCTTGCTTTGTAGTTCAGGCTGGCCCTGAACTCACTATGTAGCCCAGGCTAGTCTTGAACTCTTGGCAATCCTCCTGCCTCCACAGCCAAGTGCTGGGATCACAGGCATGAGACAACCACAACCTGACATTGTGGTGTGTGTACCTGGGATCAAACTGAGGACCTTATGCTTGCCAGGCAGATGCTAGAAACACTGAGCTAAATCCCTGGCCCTCCTTTTTTTTTGTTTTTTGAGACAGGGTCTCACTAGGTAGACCTGGCTGCCTTGAACTCAATACATGGCCCAGGCTGGCCTCAGACTTGTGGTGCTTTTCTTGCCTCAGTCTCTCAAGCACTGAGATTACAGAGTATGCCACCTAAGATTATTACTAGACAAGGGGATGGAGTAAGTGGGAGTGGCAGAGGTATAAAATGGGTGGAAAAGAGGGTGTGGGTATGAGCAAAATATATTTACACACTGAAATTTCCATTCCCAAAATGTAAGGCTGAGGAATGTGGTGATGCACTGGGAGGAAGGGGTAATGAAGGGAGTGACCAATGTATGGTATGTTCATGTACATACTGATCCAAGTAAAATTTACTAATCTGTATAACCAATATTTTAAAAAGAAGAGTGTATGTGGATAAATACTTTAGTGGGAAAGCCCTGGGACCAACTCACAGTACTGGGAAGCATGTGCCTGAGAAGTTATCTTTTTTGCTCGTGTTTTGAGGCAGAGTCTCACTGTGTAGTCTAGGCTGGCCTTGAATTCCCAGCAATCCTCATGCCTCAAGCCTCTCAAGTGCTGGGATTACAGATTTGGCCACCAAGCCCAGGTTGAGAGGTCATCTTTCACTAGAATATTTTTTTCTCCTTTCCCCAACCCTGCCTCTTTTTCAGTTGAACCCAGGGCCTTGAGCATGCTAGGGAAATACAATATCATTAAGTACATCCCTTTCCCCAGAATTATTTTAAAAATATCTTCAAAACCAGTTCATTAGCTATAGTGAGAATTCCCACTTACTTCACAGACTTCTTTTTTTTTGAGACAGAATCTCGCTTTGTAGTTCAGGCTGGCCCTGAGCTCACTATGTAGCCCAGGCCAGCCTCAAACTCACAGAAATCCTCCTATCTCTGCCTCCCAAATTCTGAGATTACAGGTATGAGCCACCACACCAGGCACTGTTGTATGTGGTACTGATTGCTGGTGGGTGTGAGTCACCACACCTGGCATTGTTGTCTGTGGTTATCAGGGACTGAATTTAGGACCTTGAACTTGCAAGGCAGGCACTGAAACCACTGGGCTAAATCCCCACCTCAGACTCATTTTATTTTTAACCTAATATGGAATAACAACTTGTTCCCTATAATCTTTCTTCACTGTAAAGTATATGTATAGTGTTAATCTGGCCACTGAGGGGCTGGGGATACAGCTCAGTGGTTCTGGCACCTGTCTTGCAAGCGTAAGGACCCTGGTTTGATCCCCCGTAACCACATAACAATACTGGGCGTGGAGACTCACCCCGCAGCAATCAGTACCACATACCACATACCACAGTGCCGGGCGTGGTGGCTCACGCCTGTAATCCCAGCACTTGGGAGGCAGAGGCAGGAGGATTACTGTGATGTGAGTTTGAGGCTGAGCTCAGGGTCAGCCTGAACTACAAAGTGAGACCCTGTCTCAAAAAAAACCTAAAGAAAAAAAATAAATAAATAAAATAAATAAATAAATCTGGCCACTGAAAGGAATCAAAGCTAGACTTAAAAGTATGAAGAATCAGGATTAAGAGTAGAGTTATGGTTAGGGTAAGGATGAATTGGGACTGTTGGGGTAGGTCAGTGGTAGAGTGCTTCCCTAGCATGTGTGAGGTCCTGGGTTCAATTTCCAGTAATTACTCCACACACATGGTTTAAGAGTTGACATCCTTAAGAACATTCTAAGATTATGTGTCATGGGTCCAAAAAGCAGAGATATCAAATTCTTAACAACTGAAACAGCACTAATGTAAATATGCTCAAATTTGTATTAGTCAATGAAGGAGTTTCGCTTCTAATAAATACATACCTGCTGGTCCAAATTACCTGCAGATAAACATTGGGCAAAATCACAAAAACAAAATACTTTAAGAGTGAACTTTAAGGTAGATTCATGGGAAGCCTTCACACTCAAAGGCCCCTAAAATTTTTAGCTCTCTCCTAACCCTCCAAAACTTAGGCTGAGGTTAGGCCAGAGCTGATGGATCCATACAGAACAGCTAACTCTCTGTTAGAAAACTCATAGCCATTTTAGCCTGAGGAAACAAAGGACAGGTTTCATGACAATCAAAGTTGCTAGAAAGTAAGCTAAGAAACCCCAGAAGGGAGATGTCCAGGGGAAAGAAGAGCCATATTCTGTTCAATAACAAAGCCCAAACTTCTGTCTGACTTCTGAATTGTGCAGGCACAGATTAAATGTGAAAATTATACAAACAGATGTTTGATCTAATACAGTCTGAACACAGCCACGCTGCCAGCTGAAATAAAAGCATCAACTTTCTCTGGAGGAATAAAATAACCGATAGCCTGTACAACACAACTTACAATTCCAGGATAAAATTCAAAATTAGTCAATATACAAAGAAACTGCAATATGTGATGTGCTCTCAAGAAAAAGACATAATGTGTAACTCCTAAATGATCCAAGGGATTTAGCTCAGTGGTTCCGGCACCTGTCTTGTAAGCACAAGGGCCCGGGTTTGATCCCCGGTAACCACATATCATACTGGGCGTGGAGACTCACACCCAGCAGCAATCAGTACCACATACCACAGTGCCGGGTGTGGTGGCTCACGCCTGTAATCCCAGCACTTAGGAGGCAGAGGCAGGAGGATTGCTGTGATGTGAGTTTGAGGCTGAGCTCAGGGCCAGCCTGAACCACAAAGTGAAACCCTGTCTCAAAAAACCTAAAAATAAATAAATAAATAAATAAATGATCCAAATGTTAGAGTTAAGAGTAAGATAATGAATGAACTTTATTCAGTGAAATAAATAAATATATGACTGAAATAAATGAGGAAATTTTAGCAGAAAAACAAACTATAAAAAAAGATCACACGGGGCTGGGGATTTAGCTCAGTGGTTCCAGAGTCTGTCTTGCAAGCACAAGGACCCAGGTTCGATCCTGGTAACCACATACAATACTGGGCGTGGAGACTCATGCCCAGCAGCAATCAGCACCACATACCACAGTGTCAGGCGTGGTGGCTCACGCCTATAATCCCAGCACTCGGGAGGCAGAGGCAGGAGGATTGCTGTGATGTGAGTTTGAGGCTGAGCTCAGGGCCAGCCTGAACTACAAAGCGAGACCCTGTCTCAAAAAAGCCTAAAAACAAAAAAAAAGATCACACGGAAATTCTAGAACTAAAAGAAACCGTAGCTGAAATAAAAGTTACTAGATGGGCTTAAAAGAAAATGGACATCACACATAGAACAACAAATAGAGCACCCACGTACTATCAAAAACAACAAAGGTGCAAGACACTTACTTAAGTATTGAAAAGTTTCTCTATCCAATGAAACATCCTTCAAAAACAAAGTGAAATTGGGGCCGGGGAGTTAGCTCAGTGGTTCTGGCGCCTGTCTTGCAAGCACTAGGACCTGGGTTCGATTCCCCAGTAACCACATACCTATACTGGGTGTGGAGACTCATGCCCAGCAGCAATCAGTACCACATACCACTGTGCCGGGCGTGATGGCTCACACCTGTAATGTCAGCACTCGGGAGGCAGAGACAGGAGAATTGCTGTGATGTGAGTTTGAGGCTGAGCTCAGGGCTAGCCTGAACTACAAAGCAAGACCCTGCTCTCAAAAAACCTTAATAAATAAATACATACATAAATACATAAATAAACAAGTAGCAGGTTAAGGTGGTGTACACCTGTAATACCAAAACTTGGGAGCCTGGGGGAGAAGGAACACCCTAAATTCAAGACTGCCTTGGGCTACTAGAAAATCCAGGCCAGCCCTGAACTACATAGTGGAACTATTTTGAACAAAACAAAACTGAACAGAACAAAACAAACAAAAAGAATGTAATAAATAAAATGGGACACCAAAAAAAAAAAAAAAAAAAAAATTCAAGTAATGTAAAAGAAGCCAGGAAAAGACAGAGGTACTAAAATCAGAACGGAGAATCAGAAAGTAAAAATACTGTCTGGATTAAAAAGCAGGACCGCCTTATATGTTCTCAAGAGATACATAAAGATGCAGAGTATTTAAAAGCAAACAGATAGGAAAAGACACACCATGTAAAAAGAAAAAAAGGAAGGCTGAAGCAGTTACATTAATATCATAAGACAGATTTCAAGACAGTATTTCATAAAAATGGCCAATTAAATAAGAAAATATAGCCATAATATTTGTATACTTATAATAACTGAGTTCCAAAATACACAAAGCAAAAATTGACAGAATTAAAGGGAAGGAACCAGCCATTACGATAGCTGCTTGCAATCCCAGCAGTTGGGAGACTGCGGCAGGAGGATATAAGAGTTTGAGATCAACCTGGACTAGCTAGTGAGTTCAAGGACAGCCAGAGCTACTTAGTGAACTATACAGTCTAAAAAACAAAGAGGAAAGACAGAAAATCCATAATATTTGGAGAGTTAACATTCCTCCCTCAGAAATTAATCAAACACCAAGACAAAATGTCAGTAAAGACACACAGGATCTCAACAACACATCAAACCTCCCTAACCAAACTGATACTTATAAAGTTTACACCCAAAGACTATAGAATACATTCAGTAAAGGGTGTTGTTCAAGACAGACAAACGCTGAAAATTAAGCAAGCTTAGACAAATTGAAAAGGAATAAAATCATGCAAAGTTATATTCTCTGTTCACACTGGGATTAATTTTGGAATCTATATATAACAACAAATAAGAAAAACCTAAATATCTGGAAATTAACACAATGCTAAATAATTAAAATTTAAAAACAATATAAAAATAGATCTATTTTAAACTGAATGAAAATGAACATACCATATCAAAATGTGCAGGGTGCAGCTAAAGAAGAGTTTAGAGGAAAATCTGTGGCTTGAGGCATTCATATTAGAAAAGTCTGAAATTAATGACCTAAGATTCTCAGCTTAAAAAGCTAGAAACAGAGTATGGTCGTACACGCTAGAGGCAAAGGCAGAATAATCACAATTTCAAGGCAGCACTGGCAAGTCAGCAAGACTATCTTGGGGTATAATAGGAAAAGGGCTAGAGGTCTAAGTTTAACATTTCCTGGTTTCAAACCCCACTATCCTTTCCACTCCCCTTAAAGCTAAAAACAGAAAAGTAAAGTCCAAAATAAAAATAAAGATAGCAGAAATAAGTTTTTAAAATTATAGTAAGGAAATATTTAGAATCACTTTATACTTAAAAATTGACAGTTTAGATTAAATAGAAAAATTTCTTAAAAACTAAGATTTACTCAAATTCATGGACAAAGATAAAAACAGATATATGGGCTATGGATGTAGCTCAGTGGCACTGAGCCTGCCTGGCAAGTACAAGACCATGAGTTTGATTGATCCCCAGTGTGTGTGAGTGGGTGGGGTATACATTTTAAATTGGCTCGATTATCAAAAATTTTCCCATAGAAGCTAAAAGCAGTAGCATACATCTTTAATCTTAGCTATTTGGGAGACTGAGACCAAAAAGAGGCTCAAAAGTTCAAAATCATCTGAGATAATTTAATAACATAGGTTCAACCTCCAGTATGGCAAAAAAAAAAAAAAAAAAATTCCCATGGAAACTTCCTGTTGAGGCGGTCTAATCAAACATTTATGGAAGAATTACACAAAGTCCTTCAGGAAAAGGATGACTCAACTCACTTTCCAAGTTTTTCAAAGAGGTCAAAAAACTCACAGTTCAGGATTCAAAGATCCTTACCAAATATCTTTATACCATCAAATAGTTTATTTAAGTTGTTTTAGCAGTGAAATATCTAATGCAGCTCTTAAAAATTTAATAATAAGAAAACAGCAAAATTAAAAAACGGTAGGACTAGGAGTGTGCCACAGAGGTACAGTGTATGCTAGCACACACAGGGCCTTAGTTTCAGTCCCCAGCAACACACATGTAAAAGGCAAAATACACACATTTTATTAGATAGGTGAATGACAAGCATATAAAATGACACTGAACATCTTAAATCAGAAAGAAATGAAAACTAAAGAAGTAAGATATTACTACACATCAATTAAATGGCTAACATCCAAACTATGGACACAACCAAATGTTGACAAGGATGTGGAACAATAGGAATTCTCATTCATTGTTGTTAGAATAAATAACGGTACAGTCACTTGTGGGTAGTTTCTTTTCTGTTTTTCTTTTTTTTTGAGAGAGGGTCTCGCTTTGTAGTTCAGGCTGGCCCTGAGCTCAGCCTCAAATTCACATCACAGCAATCCTCCTGCCTCTGCCTCCCGAGTGCTGGGATTACAGGCGTGAGACACCATGCCAGCACTATAGTATGTGGTATTGTATGTGGTTATGAGGATCGAACCCCGGGTCCTTGCGCTTGAAAGACAGGCACGGGAACCACTGAGCTAACTCCCCAGCCCTTTTCTGTTTTTCTTTTTCAGACAGTCTTGTTATGTTGCCCAAGCTGGTCTACAATTCCTGGATCAAATGATCCTCTTATATTGGTCTCAATACAACACAGCCGCCTGCGCATGCTAAAGAAGGCAATCTACCACTTAGCTATTTTCCTAGTCCAGTAATTTCTCCCCTCCCCCTTCCTATTCTTCCTTCTGCCTTCCCTCCCTTCTCCTCTTCTCTCTTCTCCGTTGTTTATTTTCTGTGGCTGCGTCTCACTATATAGTTCACACAGGCTGGCCTTGAACTCAGTATGTAATCCGGGCTGACCTCAAACTTGCAGCAATCCTCCTGCCTCAGCTTCCAGAGTCCTGGGATTACAACCACGCACCACCACACTCAGCTCTGCTTAATTTGTATGTAAACATAAACAGTTCTAAGAAAGTCTAAATTATTTTTAAAACTTCAATGAGTATAATTCATTATTTTAACAAAATAAAAACCTACTTTATTTCCATAATCGTTTAAATAGATGTAGAAAAAGCATGTGACAAAATTAAAAACCCATTCATGATTTAAAAAGTGTGCACCTGTGATTCCAGCATTCAGGAGGCTGAGACATGAAGATGGTGAGTGGAACCCCAGCCTGCTACATCACGAATGAAAAATCAACATAAAACTATCTCCTGAGACCTTGTCTAAAAACAAAAACTAAAAAGAATTTATCCCTCAATAAACTAGAGATAGAAGAGAAATTCTTCAGTTTAATAAGAACATCTATTTAAACAAACTAACTAACTAACTAGCTAAAAACAGCCATGCTACATTTGAGCAAGATACTCTTGTAAGCACCTGTTGTTCCAAATACTTGGGAGCTTGCAGGAGGGAGCCTTGAACCCAGAAGTTCAGAGGCAGCCTGGGCAATATAGTAAGATTAGTCTCTTAAAATAACAAAACAAAACACAAACACAAGCAGAAAAAGGAAAGAAAAATAAATTGCAATTAAAAAATAAATTGAAAGCATACAAATAGAAAAGAAGATGGTCTCTGTAGGTGACATCATCTAACAGAAAAGTTAAAGGAATCTACAAATTACTTCAAAAGGCTCTAGTAAGAACTAATTTAGGACTGATGAATACACTACTCTACAAAAGCTAATTGTACTTCCATATTCTAACAGCAAAATATTTTCTAAAAAATTTTACAAAGAATTCAATTTATAATGGAACAAAAAATATTTAAGAATAATCTTAACCAATAACAATGCATACAACCTATAATGATAAGAGCTATAAAATAAAATAAGACCTATAAAAACTTGCTGCACACAGTGGTATAGGTGTGTAATCCTAGGATTTTGGGAGGCAGAGCCAAAGGATTACAAGTTTAAATCCCTCACCCACCTCTGAGAACTTAGTAAGATCCTACGTCTAAAGTTAAAATGAATGCATAAATACATAAGAAGGGCCAGAGATGTAGCACATTGCAAAGATCTTACATTCAATTCCCAGTATTGCAAAACAAAACAGAATGAGCCAAAACAAACAAACAAACAAATCAAGAAAGCTATGTTCATAAACTGGGAGGATACTGCTGTTAAGATGTTAATTCTCTCAAAACTGGTGACAAATTAAGCCTATTCCTAATTATAATTCCAGCTTGCCATAAGAACTATTTGGATAAATTAATGAAGAGCACAGAAGTACAGAAGTACTCCTTTTAAATGCTCATCTGACATGTGACAAAAATAATAAAGCAATCCAACAGAGCAAGGAACATCTTCTCAACAAACAGTGCTAACACAACTGGGTTTCTATTTGAGGGAAATGTGACTTAAGCCTTACCTTACATCATATACAAAATTAACTCAAAATGGATCATAGCCTTAAAAGTAAAATGAAACTTTTAGCTTCCAGAGGAAAACCACGTAGAATATCTTTATGTTATACAGACTCTAGCTCTTATACAGTAATAACAACAACAAAAACAACTAATAAATGTGATTTCACTCAGTGGTTTCAGCATCTGCCTTGCAAGTGCAAAGTCTTCAATTTGATCCTTGGTAACCACAAACAACAATGCTGGGGGTGTGGTGTCTCACATCCACCAGCAATCAGTACTACATACCACAGTGTCTGGTGTGATAGCACAGGCCTGTAATTCCAGCATTCAGGAGGCAGAGGCAGGAGGATTATTGTGAGTTAGAAGTTGAGTTTAGGACCAGCCTAAACTAAAAAGCGAAACCCTGTCTCAAAAAACTACAAAAAAAAGAAGAATAACAGATTGAAATAATTACAAAAAAATCTCCGCAAAAATACTTGTATTCAGAATACATAAAGAAATCAATAATAAGAAAGCAAACAACCCAATTAAAGAAAACAGGCAAGCCAGATGTGTGGCACATGCTTCTAATTCCCACTATTTGGGAGACTGAGGCAGAAGGGTCACAAGTTCAAGGCCAGCCTGGGCAACTTACTGAGATCATGTCTCAAAATTAAAAGGGCTGGGGATATAATTCAGTGGTAGAGTGCTTGCCTCATATGCACAAGGTCATGGGGATTTTAAATCACCAGCACTGTAAGAAAAAAAAAAATTAAAATAGGCAAAAGATTTGAACACATTCTTCACAAAGAGAACATGTAAACAATATGTATATTAAATAGTACAACTTCATTAGTCATCATGGAAGTGCAAATTAAAACTAAGATGATACATCATCACACACGTGACATCACTGGAATGAAGATGTGGAGCAGATAAATTTATTGTTAAAATGAAACACAGTACAATTAGCTTCAGAAAAATGTCTAGCAGACTATAAAAAAAAATGTGTATCTATCCAATGATTCTGCAGTTCCAATGATAGGAATTTTTCCAAAAGAAAACCTATATCCACAAAAATTTTTAACTACTGGCCCAGGGATTTAGCTCAGTGGTTCCAGTGCCTGTCTTGCAAGGTCAAGGACCCAGATTCGATCCTCGGTAACCACATACAATACTGGGCGTGGAGACTCACGCCCAGCAGCAACCAGTACCACTTACCACAGTGCCGGGTAGGCATGGTGGCTCACTCCTATAATCTCAGCACTTGGGAGGCAGAGGCAGGAGGATTGCTGTCATGTGAGTTTGAGGCTAAGCTCAGCCTGAACTACAAAGTGAGAGACTCTGTCTCAAAAAAAAAATTTTTTTTAACTATTCATAGCAATTTTATTCATAATAGACAAAAACTAGAAAAAGCCTAAATATCCATTATTAGAGAACTGCTAAATTGCTGACATATTCATGGAAATGCAATGTTAGTCAGCAATAAAAAGGAATGAACTTCTGGTACATTTACCAACATGAAAGAATTGCAGAAAGATGATGCTGAATGAGAGAAGCCTTACTCAAAAGTATGCATACTGGTCAGGTGTGGTAGTGCACACCTGAAATCTCAGTTATCCAAGAAAGGGAAGTAGAACTGCAAAGTGGACACCAGCCTGAGCAAATCAGTGAGACTAATTATAATTATAATTCAAGTAGTAGGGGAGGCCAGGTGTGGTAGTGGAGGCCTATAATCTCAGCCCACAGGGACGCTGAGGCAGGAGGACTGCTGTGAGTGTGAGGTCAGCCTGGGCTACCCAGTGAGCTGTGAGTTCAAGGCTCGCCTCAACTACACAGTAAGACCCTGACTAAAAAGAAAAAATATGTGTATAGGATTCCATTTATAGATAACCTCTGATGGAAAAAAACTCAGAAGAAAGGTTGCCTCGGGGTGGAATGAGAGATATCTTGCTACATTTCTAGAGTAAACAGGTACATTTCATCTGTTAGAACTTAGCAAAGGCACACTTAACATCTGTGCATTCACTGGATATAAGTTTTTTTTTTTTTTTTTTTTTTTTAGGTTTTTTGAGACAGGGTCTCGCTTTGTGGTTCAGGCTGGCCCTGAGCTCAGCCTCAAACTCACATCACAATCCTCCTGCCTCTGCCTCCCGAGTGCTGGGATTACAGGCGTGAGCCACCACGCCCGGCACTGTGGTATGTGGTACTGGTTGCCGCTGGGTGTGGGTCTCCACA